>JAULBS010008717.1:0-11232 GCA_032355785.1 Symmetromphalus regularis | reverse complement strand
CCTACGTAATATATATATGATGGGAGCCGATTTCTTTTATAGGTCGTGTCGCAAAATTAATTCTAAATAACAACTATATTGTAAAATTAAACTATGTACTGTGACATTTCTTTCTTCACATTAATATTTATGTTGTAATGCATGTTTTCAAAGGCGGAGGCAGGATTTTATAAAAAAAATTGATGCAACTCAAAAGGGGCATTTCTAACAGTGATTTTGTTTACTGGAATACCGAACTTTAAGTATTATAGCATTTTCTGAAATTACATGTATGATACCAACGATTGTCAAGTGGAGTGTGCAATCCTCATCAACCCTTCTGGACATGGTCGATAATCGCTTCCTGAATGGGGGGGGGGCGGCCGGAGATGAATGGGAGACATCCCCCGATATAGTTTTCTTTTGAAAATCCTTGGCTTTTGCAATGCCTTTTCCTTCTAAAACCTTCAAACAATAATATACCCCCTGTGTACTTCGGTATATTTGCGCTAAGACCACATGGCTAAGTGTTACATTGATATCATGGTTAGAAATACTGGAAAAGATTATTATTTAATCATTTTATTTCAAATTTCCGAAGCAAAAAGTGGGGGTGGATAATTATATAGGTGTCCCCCCCTCTCCCCACCAAAAAGTAGGATACGTTTAACCGTCCCTCCCCCGGGTTTTACGCCCATGCTTCTGGATCCACAGCTGATTTTATATATTATTTCAGGATGTGACATTGGCGGTCAGTGTGTCAACCTAGGAGCTGGCGTCTCTCGGTGTACCTGTTTTCAAGGTTTTGACAGATCGGCCATTACCAGCAAGTGCATTGGTAAGTACCATTGTATTATTGATAGGGATTTCCAAATATCTTATTAAGAAAATCATAAATATATGATATTGCATTAAGGAAACCGACGAGGATAGAGTTATTCATAAAAACAATGCCTTATAAAATTATAATTACGGAAACCATTTTAGATCGATTGCTAAAATATAATAATAAAGAATGGAAGTAAAACAATAAAATAAAGTAGATTTTTTTTTTTTGACGTAACATGATGAAAACAATTTTAATGGTTTGATATTATGATTGGGAAATAAAATATAGAAAAGAGTAATTTTTACATATGATTATAATTGTGAAATATAGCAACAAAAAAGTAATTTTGACATACCAGGGGCGGTTCCAGCAATTGTGAATAGGGGACGCAACTTCGGAGGGCGAAGCCCGACCTTGCTTATGGGACTTGAAATTGCTGCGTTGGCCTGTACTTGCGCTTAGGGTTTTACAAGAAAAGTGTTCATTGCCCGAAAATTAGGGGGGGGAGGCGTGCGCTGGGAGCGCCCCCTCCCCATGAAACTGCGCATGCATACGATAAGATTTTTGAATATTTAACATCAGATGACTTCTCCGCACAATAATAGTAATATATATTGTAGAGATACAATTTTTTAAGCCGAAAATACCCCCCACCCCCAATAGCCGATAATTTCTTCTTTTGTGTTGTGAGGCTGGGGTTTGGGGTCGTTAAACCAATAGTTAGTCAATGAAAAGTTACAAAATTGTCTGATTATCTAAACTGTTGCAACACTGACGTTTCAGATGTGGATGAATGCAAGAGCACGACGTCGTGGTTGTGTCAGTACGGCATTTGTCGCAACCTTGTCGGTACGTATCGGTGTGTATGTAGTACGCAGTACGGCTACATCGTCAGCCCGGACGGCAAGGCGTGTATCAGACGTAAGTTTATATTAAAGGTGCATGTCACCAATTCAATTTCTTGTTCTGTATTCTAGACTGTGGTAGAGGGTCTAGAGAATTCTGTCATCCTGTGGTTAAACATTTTGTAACAGGACTGACCTATTATTGTTGATATATGTCCTGGACAATCTAGGAAAAAATGATTTCTTTGTTGGTTAAATTAAAGACTTCGCAAAACTGTTGTATTTTGTTGTGTAGAACGCTTCTTAATTGAGGATTTGTGGAGCATATTGTCAAAAAATTACTTTTTTCTTCTACCTTCTGGTTGCATAGTCTGCATAGTCTTTCTTTTCTGTCACATTCGCTATATCCCCGACCCCTCCCACCACCCACCCACCCTTCTGTATTTCTAATCGGTGAGCGGATATTCTGTTTCGTGAATGCTTTTCAGACATTGAAAAGGATGAACGTATCAACAAAGTGACTCTAACTTCAAGGTGCAACTTTTCAATCATCATGTTTGTATCACAGATTTAAATACTACATAGTGTCCTTAAAATACTTTATAGGAAATGGGACTTTGCTAGTTATCAGTATAACACGAATCGTCAATGTTAATTTTTCACAATGAATGTCATGCTGATTTTACAGGCATGCTTTAAATGTTTCAAGCATAACAGTACATGACACGATGGATCGAGACGAAATAAAAGCCGTCAATTTATAACCTAAATAAAACTATTTTATAATAATAAATAATCACGTAAATCACCAATATTAACAGTTCTATGAAAAGTTGAGTCCACTTCGAACTTTGAACTATAAATATTTGTTAGAATTCTATCTTGAGATTGCAGTGATAGTACTGTGTGCACGTCTGTTATTGTGAGATATTGTATATTGTCTGCTGGGCCAGAAGGAATGATGCTGGAGATAAAAGTGCAAATTAAACTACTGCGAAGCTGAAATCATACCATTTAATTATTTGTTTTATGATAATAAGTTTTGAGGAAAATATTGATTTGAATCTATGTAAAGCTTAATGTTTGATCTTATAATTTCAGTCTTTTCTGTGGGTAAATCAGTTAAATGTGGTCCGTTATCTGATGAAAGTATTATGACGTCATAAATGTGTTCTTTTTGTTTCAGGTGTACATGCGATGCCACGTCCCACTCCTTACGGTATGTTGTTTTTTCGTTACTCATTAAGATTTTACATAGAAGAAATATGCAGAAATATGGTAATATGGTACTCGAATTTGGTTGTATTTTATTACTGAAAATATTAAATTATTGTAGATAATATAAATTTATAACTTTTAGTGTAACCTGTGTTTTTAGTGTTATGCAGGACTGTGTTCGGTGGGAATACAGACCATGGAAAATACATGTAACATGTTTTTGTTTTTTTAGCTCGCCGTATGCCTATGCGTATGCCGATGTCGATGTCGATGTATAATCCAATGATGTTAAGTATGATGAATTAGTAAACTAACAACTTCCGGTGGATGCGTGCTGACTGTTTCCGGCAAGACGTGTGCAAAAATACAATTCCAGCTAGTCCTTGTTTGTATTTATGTTTATGTGTGTCCATGTTTGTGTTTCAATAAATTGAATGAATTTTGTATGAATTCTGGTGTTTATTTCAAAATTATATTAAACTTTCTTTTTCTTTTTTGTAATATGTTATTAATATTATATCTTATTCAAAATGAAAAAATAATACTTCCTTTTCAAAATAGTATCTCTGCATAAAGAGAAATCCAAATAAAGTTTACATATCAACGAGGACAGCCCCATGTTTATATTATTTTTGTCTGTAAACCAGTTAATGAACGTGAAACAAATAAATTATACAAATTCGTGAGGACGGCCCCATGTATATCTATGTTTTCTGCTCTACTATTAACTAACGTGGTGATAACGTCATTCAAAAATCATGACGATACGTCCAGATATTGAACTTTGAATGCAGCAATATTAAAAACAAAGCGAATCACTATGAAAACAGTGATGATCTGAAAAGAAAGTAAGTATAGTATGGTAAACAGAGGGTTTATCAGAATTCAGTAATAGCAAGATGGCGTATCACTGACTTACCACCAGTTAAAATCAAATTAATAACTCAAAGCAATTCCTCATGTTTGCATATTGGTTTGCGATCGACAATAGTTTTTATACAAAGTTGTACACAGCAAAAATAGCCACATGTTTCTTTGAACATATGTTTAACAGAAAACATGTTTAACATACGTTTAACATAAGAATATTAATAGAATTTCTTTCCTTAGTAATCAACAAGGTTTTCTTAGCAATGATAAAACAGTCGTCTAAAGTAATTAGAAAAGTGGCATTTGTAGGATTTTAGGTTTGCTTGATTCAAAAATGTTTAATGGATATTTAAAAAAATATAATTATCTATACCTTCCTTTGTGACCAAGATAGTGTCCATAGCAACAACAAAACTTTTAAATATCTACAGAAGCCCTTTTTATCTAATTGTGTATGTCATTAATGTACCTTTAACATCTATATGAAAAATATACTTTTATCATATGTTTAACGTACGTTTGAAACGTGCGTTAAAAAACGTATGTTCGACTATGGGGCATTTCATGGTAATTGTTTTGTGATGGACGTGACATTTTGACACTATCATTTACTTATTAATATGCGCACAATTAATAAGTAAATTATTCCAAAAATATAAGTACAAAATATGTTTGTTCTTTGGTGTTACAAACATACCTCATATGGTTTCTATAAACACAAAATGTGGAGAAAAGTGTACACATTTTTTCATGGAAACATTGTTTTATAGTGTCAAAATGTCACGTCCGTCACAAAAAATAATCATGAATGCCCTCTATTAACATGAAAAAAAATTAAATTCATGAACCTACGTTAAACATAAAAGATTATGTGAAACGTACGACGCTGTTTTTGCTGTGTCCCTAAAACGATAACTGGTATCAACTCAACATGTTCCAGTCATATCTGATTAATAAACACAATGAACTAGAGCTAGTCAGAAAAAATAAGTACAATGACTGATAGGTGATGAGCTGTTTTTTTTCTTAGTTTTGTAACACAATAAACTGGAGGTAGCAGAGTCATTGTTCTAGAATCAGGAGTTAACGTCTTTTCAGTCACTATCATGTCGAGATGGCTCTGGAGAATCTGTATCAAAGGAGGTTAGTCACAGGGTGGATTATAGTTAATCCTGTTTTCAAGCCACAGTTTGCTGTTAAACATAACAATAGCGTGCATAACTATCAGTTCAATACCCTGCGTACCAGTTAGGACAGTTTCTTATAAATAGTCCGTACAGATGACACAACTCATAGTAAAAGGGTGTAGAAGATTATTGAGCTGAAGATGGAGAATTTAAAACATGACATATCGCTGATCGTTGTAGCAGGTTTGGTGATTTCTGCATACGCTATAAGTAAGTCTTATTGTACATCTATGTTTACATCAACGTGTATAGTCCTAGTTTCCCAATAGCCATTTTTGTTAATATTAAATGCCTTCCAGCACGTTTCTTTCGTTATACGTTTTCTATTAGTTATAGCGTTTTTTGTTAACTTTAAAAAACAATTATTTATTTTTTTATTACATGTATTATATTTTTAGTTGTTTTTATTGTTGTTTTTTTAATTTTATTTTTATTTTTTTTAATTATTATTATTATTATTTTATTTTTTTTGGTGGGGGGGGTGTGTGTGTTTAAACATTTTAACTATATCTATATAATAAGTATTAAGCAATTATGGCATTGTCATCAGGTCCATGTAATATTTTCTGAAACAAAGGGAACAAATATAGACCGAGACTGAAGGTCATGGACCAAAACAAACGCGTTCATTTGTTCTTCGTAAGGGGATTCCCTGTACTTTAACCAATATACGCACAAAGGTTTATTATCATGGTTTATGCTGTTGCAAAACAAAACGATGAAATATGATTTGCGATGGAATAACACGTGATCCAATAT
This sequence comes from Symmetromphalus regularis, assembly GCA_032355785.1. NCBI lineage: Eukaryota > Metazoa > Mollusca > Gastropoda > Neomphalida > Neomphalidae > Symmetromphalus > Symmetromphalus regularis. The sequence goes on along the minus strand of JAULBS010008717.1, from coordinate 5,545 downwards.
TTACAGTGGGAAAGTATATTAAGCATAATGTAATAACATTTATTAAAGCTTCACGAAATATTTACACAGATACGTTGTTTTTAATTTTTACTATACCTATAGAATAAAATAAATTCTATAGCTTTACATTTTAAATTTTGTATTCAGCTAAAATATATTGTTTTAACTACAAAAAAATGATTTAACTGTCCTAATATAATTAATGACATGTCTTGTATTCCATGCATAAACAGCCACAGTCTCCTATCATAGGAACATTAGCACCAATTTCCAGTTATATCAGGTTACTTCCGTATTATATGCATATTAGGTCGGTGTATCCGGATGTAATAGAAAATAAAACTGTCATGATGTGTTTAATTTGTTGATGTTTTAGTTATATTGTTATTTTGTTTTCTCTTTCAGCTCCTGAAAACTGTCTAGATGGACCTGATTCTGGTAAATACTGCAGAATTATTAACAAAACCTGTTTGTTTAATAACGTATTAGTAGTTACAAACATTAATTTTGTAATTTAAAAAACCCAGTATAATTATATAAGGAATGGCTCTTATTTTTTTTAGATTCATCGGGATATGAACAAAAAAACACATCCGCAAACAGTGTGAATCGGCGAAGCCGTTCACACAAAAGTTTGCGGATGTTATTAAGAGACATTCCTTATAATTAAATTTGGTACATACATTTTTAGTAATGACAAGTAAAAAAAAAACTAATTCATATTTTATTATTATTTATTTTGGGAAAGTATTGCAAAAATAACGCTGAAGAATACAAGAGAATAAATAGTTTTTAAATGACGTCATATATTTAAATTACGTCATAGTTCTTCCTCGGTTAAATTCTTAAACCTGGATGTTGACATCTGCGAGGTGCTTGGCTCGAGGTTGCATTCAAACTTATTTTTCATTTCTTTTATCCCATCTTCATTATTCGTTGATGCAATTACGTCTTCGAAGTCGTGATCAAATATTTCAGAAAAGTAAAAATGTCTCCATGTCGAATTCAAATATGGTATTGGGATATCCAACGTTGAAATCTGCCATCTAAACCGTGTGCGTGTACAAATTTTGTTCTAATAACTAAATTTTATGGATTTGGTAGCCCAAAATATGATCTATATTAACTTTATTAAAAGAATAGTCAAATTATTTATCTTAATTTAATACTATTGATTTTTTAAAGACTTATCGTCAGCCTGCATATAGTTTGTAAACACAGCTGTTAAAAAGAAGTTCCATGACGACGTCATTTTACGTTCATCGAGAAATGAACAAAACTCGTTGCTAATGACTTGACCAATAAGACGCCTTTAAACTGTAATGATTATAATAGAAATTTAATTATTTATAAATACATTATACTATACACACGAAGTAAATCTAAATTCATACCGGTAAATATCATTACACAAGTAAATACTATCACGGTAAACAAACAACTAATAGGTGGAACAACAACGTTTCTTGTAAACATACCTACCAATTAGCTGGTCACGGTCTAACTACAACATTAAATTAATCATTACAAAATCGACATTTTATGAGTACTAACTACTGGACGTGGTCTGAAATTGGAAAATAATTTTTAAAATGTTATCTTTTAAAACTGTTTGTATTAATATTTAGTTTCTTTTTTATAGTTTGCTTTTGATGATTCTTTCTTTTCTAAAGACCCTCCCCACCCCTCCACACTTCCACAAACACATACCGTGTCATGACTAGTAGATATTGGGATCAAATCTCAGTTGATGCATGGGATTTTTTAATATCTCTATACAGGCTCCAACCCAGAGTGAGAGATCCGCAAGGCTCAGTGAGTAATTGTACGCCACTTGCACTGACTAGGTGGTCCATAACTGGTTCATCAAAAGCCGTGGTATGTGCTTTCCTATCTGGGGGATAGCGCAAATAAAAGATGCATTGCCACTAATCAGTTTCCTCTAAAAACCATGTGTCACAAAATACCATATGTCGCCACGCCACTCCACGCACACACACACACACACACACACACACACACACACACACTCACAGAGCGACAGAGACACACACACTAACACACACACACATACACACACACACACACACACACTCAATCACGCACTCACTCACAGAGCGACAGACACACACACACACACACACAGAGCGACAGACACACACACATACACACTCACTCACAGAGCGACAGACAGACACACACACACACATACACACTCACTCACGCACACTCACAGAGCAACATACAGACAGACACACACACACACTCACACACAGAGCGACACACATACACACAAGCACACGCATGCAGGCACACAGTCAAACACATAAACGAACACTCACATACACACCCACAGACAGACACACACACAAATAGAGACAGACACACAGACACAAACACACACAAGCACACACACACACAGACACACAAATACACACGCAAGCAGGCACTCAATTAAACATAAACAAACACACATACACACACACAGACATGTACACAGACAAACACAGACATGCACACACAGGCAGACACACACAAATAGACAGAGACACATACATACAGACACACACACAGACACATACAGACATACACACAGATACACACACAAGCACACACACAGACAGACATACACACACACACACACACAGACATGTACACACACACACACACACACAAGCATACACACACACACACACACACACACAGACTCATTATCATATATGATGGATTAATTGCCCAGTCTTTGGCTTGAAATTTTTCTCGTTTATTATCTAATTTAAATACACAGTTAAAACATTAAATTACCAACTGCACATTTATAATATGTTGATATGCAAATAAACGGCACAAAAATGTTATCAAAGAATACAAGACATAGCCTATTCAACCTTCATTCGCTGTTCAATATATCCTTTTAACAACTTAGAACAGTTTGAACTGTGAATTGATGTTTAAGCATTAACGAAAAATCAGGCCTTAAAATGTTGATTACAAACTGTTATGTCCCATACGATTACTGAAACAAGAGCAGAACGTCGGACTCTCAAGATGATAACAGTGGTTGAAAACACGTTGGAGGTTGACTCAACACTTGACTACATATCCAAATAACCAAATTCTTTACATTCAATAGCCGATGATTCACACATACACACAGACAGACTCATGTGTTCTAATAGTGCCTGACGTAAACACAGTGCAAATGTAGTCGAATGCTAAATTTGGTATTTGTTACAGCTCTTATAATTCATATTTGGTTTTGAAAACAATTTGATTGCGGCTGTCGAGATAAAATATGCCTATTTATTACACATCTCGATTGATGCGTTGGACATGGCAGCTAGACAGCTATCTCATTATGTAATATTAGCGTCAAATTTTTATATTATTTGACCAAATAAACGATAGTACGATATCGTGAAAATAAATTTTCAGGATGGGCAAGCCCACAGTATCGCTATTATCAAACTCTCGAGCCCATAACAAATAGCATTTTCCGCTAATGTATCGTCGATGCAGAAGCAGAACAAATTTCCCCTAAATGACTGATAAAACCAAACTCCGGATTGTTCGGTCTCACCTCGAACGACGCAGGAAGCCTCTATTATCTGTCAGTATAAGAAACACGGCAAATTTCACAGCCATTGACTTCTGTGAATAATGATCGAGTCCTCAATACAGTGCCAATTTTCACGCATTTCCCGACTCCTAAAAGACACAAACCATGAAATGGGTTTGGGAAGAAATTGCATTATAAAGAGATCAATTTAGCCGATACAGTGTCACGAACATATAATCTGTAAGGCTATTACAGTTCAGCGGGCATGTCTTGAATTATGAAGAAGCGAGCACCCAGTGATTTGCCTCCAACTGTCGCCGTTGAGGACCAAGAAAAAGGAATCGATGATGACAAACAACTGAATCAGGACAAAAGTGATTTCTTCTTTCATGGATGTTGATAGAATGTGGATATCCGACTTTCATTTGCTTAATTTTGAAGTTGTCTGAGTTCAGAATGATCGATCTGATTGATAATTATAATTCATTGACGATTTTTGTATTCTTACCTTTCCCATTCCACAATCAGGCATGTTGTTTTCAATTAAAATAAGTTTTGTTTGTTTGTTTTGTTTAACGACACCACTAGATCACATTGAGTAATAAATCATCGGCTATTGGATGTCAAACATTTGGTTATTTTGACACATATTCAAGTGTGAGCCAGCCTCCAATGCGTTTTGAACCACTGTCATCAGCTTGAGTGTCCAACATTCTACCGCTGGACAGCCGAGGCTCACTCGATTAAAATAAATCACTGAATTTAGCCATTCATTTTTATTAATTAAATTATTATAATTTAGAATAATAGTTTCATATAACAAGTGCATAAAAAGAACCAACCCCCTCATCACCACCCCATCCCCCCAAAAATAATAAATTAATAAAGTGATGGTAACAGATAACTTCCTTGTTTTCCACCAAAATAAGAAAGTTTTATTAGACTTTCGGTCAAATAAATATGTAATATGGTGGTTTTCCACATACATTTATGAAAATATCTGAAACATCAAATTTAAAATAAGGATATAAAACGTGCAAAAATATCTCGAATAATCTTTTCTTTAATATAAATTATATTTTGCAAGGAACCATGGTAATGGAATTCTACAGTTCTACGATACAAGCTATTGTTTAACGTCATCAGCATGCTACATTAGAAAAGGAGAATGATAATGTAAATTCTGCAATGCTATTTCATTACTCTAAATACTTGAACAGAAAATACCAAGTTGTGATCGAGAGAAAATAGCCAAGCACCTTTATGGCTCAAAGACGTATCTGTTATCGGTGACGTTTAGCAAGGTCCTCCCGACTTAACCCGTTATATCAGAAATTAATTCACATTTTAAATTGCTATCAAATTCCTAATCCAATATTTTAACGCCACTCAAAATGTTTGACTGAATAAATGAGTGTGCTATTCAAAACACCAATAAACATGAAACGCAAAACTTGAAAAGTTATTCCCCATCTTGGAGCGAGTCGGCACTGGGACCGAAATGCTCAGGTAATTTTAGATTATTTATTGATACCCGTCTGTGTGACCCAAGGGTCAATGGCTGCATTCTACCCAGGTATGGTTGTTTTCGCCCGTGGGACTTGTATTGTGCCAAGCATGTTGTGAACAAGTGCAAATATTGGTCTATTTCTCCGGTTACGTTTTGCTAATTTAGTGGGCGGGCGTTGCATTCATAGAAGAGGGAAATTCATTGAGAAGCATTTGTTCTCACTTTTAGTGTGTTTCATCAACTGTCATGTCATATTAATAAGTGTCCTATCGATATCTCATAATAAACAAACATAATATATAGCTTTTAATAATGTTATTGGCCGTTAATATCATTTACAGCGTATGCTATAATAATAATAATAATAATAATAATAATAGTAATAATAATAATAATGCTATACTACTATTACTACTAAAATTACTACTATTACTACTACTACTACTACTACTACTACTACTACTACTACTATTACT
>JAULBS010008706.1:0-11232 GCA_032355785.1 Symmetromphalus regularis | reverse complement strand
GTGTATAGGAAATTTAATAGGGTGCTATTTTAACTCATTAAAGTGTATAGGAAATTTAATAGGGTGCTATTTTAACTCATTAAAGTGTATAGGAAATTTAATAGGGTGCTATTTTAACTGATGTTTATAGTATTTTTCAACTAGGGGTGCAATTTTAATTACAACCAGCATAATGGCAATATATATATAATTTCATTTGTGAAAAAAACAACCTGACAATTTGTTATTATTTCATTTTATTAGTTGCCATATTTAAAAAAAATTAATCACATAAATTATTATAATTAATTTTATTTTGTTTGTGATACTTACAATGTATATGTATATTATAAATACTACAAATCTCACCTATAATGCCAAAAACAGTTATTCATTTAATCTTTATATACTAAAAGTAAAAATATTTTATGTACCACTAAATGGCAGTATGTTAATTATTAAAAATATATACCGGGTACTAATTTTAAAATTTCCTAATAACGAAAATAAAATGATTAAAAAAAATATTAATGCATTCAATAAATTAATTTTAAAAAACCTTTACAAAATATTGCTTTTTAAAATATCTATCAAACTTTCCAATGCCAAAGCTTATTTTATAATAATAACTGAAGATGACTTTGAACTTTAAATTAGGATCATAAATGTGGTGTTCAACCACCTTTGATAAAAGGAAAGCAAATATTTTAAATCATCAGTTAGTATATGTCAAAACTTATGCAAAGGTATTAAAAAAGTAATATTAAATCTTCATAAACTCAGCATTTCCAATTATGTGGGAAAATATATTTTCCATACTTTCCACTGTTCTTAAGTGGCAACTTTGAAACCTTTTAATACCACAAGCAACAAGGTTATTTTATATGTAATATTTTCCCGAACAAGACAGCATATACCACAACCATTGTAAAACCACTGAGGAATATATCTGAATGGAAAATCATCCTCCAACTGATAGTAAGTCTGTAATATCTCATTTACAAGACAACCATCCTACCACTAATTAATTCCTTCCTACAATATAAACAATCGCACAGTGGATTATTTAAATAATCCAATCAGATCACAGAATAATTTAAATTATCCAATTAGAGGACAGAATGATTTAAACGGACCTATCAGAGGACAGAAATAATTTAAGTGGTCCAGTTAGAAAATATAATTTAAATGCTCTATTTGAAAGACTATCGAAGGATACTATAATTTAAATGGTCCACACAGAGGACACTATAATTTAAATTGTCCAATCAGACAACACAATAAATTAAATTGTCCAGTCACATGACACTATTATTTAAATGGTCCAATCAGAGGTTTCTATAATTTAAATTGCCCAATCAAAGGACACAATAATTTAAATTGTCCTTTTTGATGACACTATAATTTAAATTGTCCAATCACAGAACATAATAATTTAAATAGTCCAATCAGAGAACACTACAATTTAAGTAGTCCAATCAGAGGACATTATGTTATCTGGAATAATATTATAAGCCTATTGAATCTTTTTTATTATAAAGTGAAGTTTTTGTATACATGTAAGTGAAAAAGAAGGTACGAGTCTAAAAAAAAAAAATATATATATTTTTTTCTATTAAGTGACAGGCAGTATATTTTGAGTGTACAGAGTATTCTGAATTTGATTACACAACACAAATCCAATAAGTGATCACACACAGTTTTGTTTTAACATTGAAAGTGGCTCTGAGAATAACAGAGCAGACACAATAGGGTGACGGATGGACAGACAAAGTACAGATGGATGGAAACAAGAATACTACGATTTCTGCTTTTCACGAATAGGTGGAACTGTCATTTGAATGGCAATACTGTTAAGTACTGTCATTCTAAAATTTATACTAAATCAGAAATACTTTTATGAACTTGCATTAAAATAATTCTTTAAAACATAAAATAGCAATGGTTGTGTGCTATCTCAGTTCAAAACTTATAATTTAAAAGACGTAATGTTATCTCATTGTAAAACTTCAGTTCTTTAAAATGGAGAATGGGAGATTGGGCAGATAACTCTGGTTATGTGGTATCTTATTTTAAAATATTCTTCAAATTTAAAAACCATAATCTTATCTCATTGTAAAACTTAAGGTCTTTGTAATGGAGAATGGGATATTGTGGAGATAACTCTGATTATGTGGTATCTTATTTCAAAACATTCTTCAAATTTAAAAGCCATAATGTTATCTCATTGTAAAACTTATGGTCTTTATAATGGAGAGTGGGAGATTGGGCAGATAACTCTGGTTACATGGTATCTTATTTTAAGAGATATTTCAAACTTCCTCAAAACAAGAGGCCACAGTACAGAATTTAATCTGTATGGACAGAAAAATAAAAATCCAACAAACATAATTAAATTTAATTTTTACTAACAAATAAAAGGAAACATATTTGCAGTTGATAAGACATTAAGTGATACCTCCATTAATTAATAAAATTGTTTGGTCTCTCAGGCAGTAGCATTTTCCTTATTTCAGCTTTGGCATTGAAAAATTGAATAACAATTAGATAAAACATATTTTTAATTATACAAACCATACCGAGAGGTGAAGACTTTTCAAATTTCATTTTTTTTCTCAATATTTGTTATATTTATAATTTCCAAAACCATTAAAATTTATGTTTGTATTTTCCATAATATAATTTTAATCCTTTTTTTTTTCTTTTAAAGATTATTTTATTTTAAAAATTTAAAATAATGTCCACTCTAGTTGTGAAAAGAAGATCTTTTTCTAACAAATATTCTATTATACACCATATCACATACCTGAGAGGAAATCATTGAAAAATCCTAAAAAAAAGACAACGAAAGGAAAAACTTGAAATAATCGCTTCTTTAAAAGCCTAATAATGCATATTTTTTTTATTTCCTGCAAAAATGTTTCTCGAAATTGTTGAAAGAATAAAAGAAATATGAAATAAAAATAAAATAACAGAACAATGCAAACAATGTGATGTCGTTTAGACATCGCAAACCCAGATGACCATTCAAACCAAGCAATAACAAGATGCATCATAATCTTAGCAACACATCCTGTGAAAACACAACGAGGAGTCATCCATTTTTCTCATTATTTTCACGAGCGTACAAAACATACTTTTGGAGGAATGGGATTAAAGGGCTTTTCAAAATAATTAAAAAAATGACGATAATACTATTTCGGAATCATCTTTTGTTTTTTACTTTTCAGGGCTTTTCAAAATAATAAAAAAATGATGATAATACTATTTCTGAATTATCTTTTTTTTTACTTTTCAGTTTGTATGTATTTTGGGGGTAAGGGAGGGGGTCTGGATAAAAGAGTACATTTTGTATGGTCGTGAAAATGATGAAAAACATGGATAACCCCTGACACTTTTAAACAACAAACTAAAGTATCATACTTATAAGATATCATGAAGGACATAAACATGATGCGAAATGGAAGGGAGTTTAATATCCTATATATTACCCATTATCAATTTAAAGTTAAATTTGAAGAAGAAAAAAACTAACAACAACAAAAATAAAAATAAACATTTTCCTTTCTTGGAAACAAATTACACAAAATAATATTACGTCGTATGACATCAAAAGTGTTACGTACCAGCATGACTTGTACTAAGACGTAACACTTTGTTATGTTCCAAGATATGTTGAGCCATATGGGTAATACTGTATTATAATACAATTACATACGAAATGAGGTGCAGATGCAGGATTTCTGAAACAAGGGTCCAAATGTGATGGACGGTATTTTGTTACATCACTGTGTATGTTTCAGTGCTGAACCTATCCTTAGTGCGTTTCCAGTTGAAATTACATGGGGGAGGGGCAAATGCATATGTATTTTTTTTACGTTGGTCCTTGGAAAAAACATGGTCAATTTATGTGGATGGTGGGTTGGTGAAAGAAATGATAAATTATAATTACCTTGGTACTGGGTCTGTGACAACCGGCAATAAATACATTTTGGTATCAAATCCATGTGTATATTAACCTTCATAGGGGGTCATGAGCATATTTTATAAAAGAAGGTAGGGGATGAATTTTTTTTTTATATAGGTAGCACCCTAAAAAATTAAATGCGTTCTGTCCCCCCCATATAAATTTAACTGTAACAGCCCTTAGTGACGTCACGCTACTGGCGTTTTGCTATTTAACCAGTTAATAAAATCATCGTTCATGCAATTTCGACATGCCTGAACAAACAACACATATACTTTGAAACACTATAAAAAGATTTCGTACAACACATTTTATTAATTTATACACAAATAAAAATTAGCCCCCTCCATTTTGAAAAATCAACCACCCTACTTTGAAAATTTGTCCTATGTGTCTGGATTGTATATACTGAAACAGTTTGAAAATGCATAACCCGATAAAAAGCAAAGAGAAATATTGCATTTTCATACTGTTTCAGTATATTTATATAAACTTTCAAATATAATTTTTTGTTTTTTAATTTATAAAATGCATTGTGCAAAATCATCAACGCTGCAGGTACGATGCCAAACAAGGAAATTTGAAAATATTTACTCCCTTTATAGCGATTCTGGCATGTTTTCGGCTTAATACCTGAACAACTTTAAACCATATTAACTCTTTCATCCCTATGATAAAATATGTAAAATAAAGTTTGTTTTATTTAACGACGTCTCTATAGCATATTGATTTTTATTTCATCATCGGCTATTGGACGTCATACATATGGTCAATCTGACATATGTCTTTTATAGAAAACCCGCTGCTGCCACATGCTACTACTTCCAATAAGCAGCAAGGGATCTTGTATATGCACCGTCCCACAGACAGGACAGCACATACCACAGCCTTTGATAAATCAGTTATGGACCATTGGTTGGAAAGGAAAATAGCCCAAACTGCAAATGGGTCCACTGAAAAGGATCGATCCGATGACCAACCGGTTCACAGGCAGACTCGCAACCGTTTGAGCTAGATCCCGCTCTGATAATATATGTGTAAAGTTCCTTAACCCTGAATATATTTAGATAATTGAGTAGTATCATAGAAGTGTATTTTTGTCAACAATTAGCAAAAAAATTATATACAAAGTAAAGATTTTCTGAAAGTGTAATAAATGGGCTGGGTTAATCTAATATAGTTTTAGTAAAAATGTTTTTCTACAGGTAAGAACAGGTGTAATTTCAACAGAATGTATACATCGTAACATCGTTAATAAAACTAATTATTTATACTACTGAATGTTAAAATAAGACTACATAATGTATTTATACAAATAGTATAATTTTTTTTAAATATCTACGTATTTTAATATGAACAGGTCAATCCAGGTAGCGAGAATTATCGTTCATTGTGTGTGGGTTTTTTGGTTTGATTACAATAAGAAAAGTACCAGAAATGCGATGAGACCATGCTTCTTAAATATGGGGAAAACCCACAACTGTTGCAAATTGGGTCCGCAAAAAATGGCACCAAATATGAACAGGTATAACAAACCACTATATCGGCATGTCGCATTCAAAGGAGTATATTTGTTGAACAGCTAAAGTGGCTTATCGGGATGAAAGAGTTAAAAACTGGCAAAAACAATTGGGGACTGGGCTCCCCCTAGCAACCCTGACTCCTACAGGCCTGCATCCTGGCAGTCCTCCTCATTTCTCCTCACACTCGCCTGAAAGTCAAAAGAGGTGAGTGTTTCCTTCCTTTCCTTTCCTCATTTTGTTTTATCTTGCAAAATGACAAAATTAACACATTGACTGCCGACTATGAGTATATATGTACAAGCCCGTAGCCAGGATTTTTGAAGGGGGAGGGGTCTTTTTGGTATTAAAAGGGCACTTGCTCCTGGTGGATCTAGGGCCAAAGCCCCTGGTTGAGGGGGTGAAGCCCCAGCATTTTTGACAGTTACAGGCCTTATTTAATTGATTTCATAAGCCAATAAATACATAAAAAAACAGGCAATTAGTTAAGATTTTTTAATAACAATAGAGAAAAATCATGGGCACTTCAGAACCCTACCAACAACTCTGGCTACAGGCTTGATGTAGATGTAAGTGTATCAGATTTTGCCACTACGAGTATACTCATAGTAAAGCCAGTGCTACACTATAGTAACTCATCGGTAAGTTTGCTGGCAATGGGGAATAACAAATCAATGTAATGAAGTTAAACATTTAAAATTGTTATATATTTTTCTTCACATAAATCACATTGCTGATTATCAGTATAGTTGTAGCGGCAAAGAGAAGAAACCCACTATATTGTGTTTAGCAGTCAACATGTTAACTACTTTGTGACAGAGGCCAGTCAATGAAATCGGATCAACACGTATGAGTTAAACTAGACTAATTGTTTGGCAAGCATTACAAACAGAGATTTATTTTTTGGTCACAATCCAATGCTATTTGTGAAGAATGAAAGGCAGGAATTATTTCCAACCGCTCCCTTCCAGATTTAATTATCGTGATTGTTGAAAGATATAATCTCTAATTTTACTGAAGAGCTGGGAGATAGGTGTTATAAGTCAACAACATTTTAAACTTTGGCTTATACACATGTATGTTAATTTTCTTGAGATTAGAAGCATGGTGCCACAGTAAAATGATTTTAATGACGGCAATTAAGTAACGTTATAACAGTAAAGTGTGTTTTACTTAACGACACCTCTAGAGCACATTGATTTTTATTTTATCATCGACTATTGAATGTCAATCATATGGTCATTCTGGCATATGTATTTAGAGGAATCCTTCTACCACCACATAGGTACTCTTTCCAATAAGAAGCAAGTGGTCTTTTATATGCACCGTCTCACAGACAGGACAGCATATACCACAGTATTTCATGAACCAGTTGTGGATCACTGGTTGGAACAGAAAATAACCCAAATTGGTGCATTGAGAAGGATCGATCTGACAACCGACCAGTTCATAGGTGGACATGCTACCATTTGATCCACATCCCACTCTGATAGGTGTTATAAGTGAACCAAAATTTTAAAACATTGGCTTACACGTGTATGTTAATTTTCTTGAGAATAGAAGCATGGTGCCACAGTAAAATGATTTTAACTAGGGCAATTAAGTTAGGTCATAACAGTATCTAAATATTGAGGGCTAAAACAATTATGTACATTAGAACATTTTTCTTTTAAAAATTATTAAAATTATAAGTTTTCTACGAATATGAATTATATAAACAGGGCTTAAATCCTGGAGGGGACAGAGGGGGAGGGGAGGAGGACAGATCACCTCACTTTCTGGATGGGTATGTCTATATAATTACCCCCGTCCTAAATTTTGCTTTAAAAAATTGAAATTAAAATGACTAAATAATAATATTTTCCAACATTTCTCTTTATGATGTCAATGTAACACTTACCCATGTGGTCTAAGTGCAAATATACTGAAGAACACAGTGGGTCAATAATAGAAGGTTTCAGCCAGAAAAGACATTTAAAAAACCTTGGATTTTCAAATAAAAATGAGGGGTATATGCCTCCATTCCACCTTCCTGGCTCCATCCTCCTTTTTCCAGAAAGCAATTGTAGCTTATGGAACAATAGAACTTTTTTTTTTAAAGTTATTAAAATTATTATTTTTCAACCAGTATAAATTATATAAACAATTATAAACTAATCGTTTGTCATTGTTATACAGAAATACTGAACATTTCAGAATTAGTTTTGAAAACAATCAATTGTCTATTATTGTGTTGTGGTGGCAACTCAGTCTTGTTTGATCATTTTGCTAAATCTGGATGTTACTTGTAATTGGTGGGTCAGTTTGAACTCTGCTTTGATCATTGGTTTATTATATACACACATATTAAGAAACAAAACAAACAAGAAAGTGGGAAAAAGCAATGCAATTGGGTGTCAAGACCTTCGAGATTCTTGGCAGATAGGTACTGGGATCAAATCTCAGTTGAGGCATGGATACATATTAGCACATTTTTCTTTAAAAATCACTAATATGAATTGTATGCTGATGGAAAAAACAAACAGAAGTTCAGTGGACACACATTGATTTGGATAAGGTAATGGCGTAGGGTACCCACATTTGAACGTTATCAATTGCAAAACTAAAACTGACCCTAATCCTAAACCTTACCTTAGCCTAACCCCGACCCTAACCCCGAACCAACCCGACCCGACCTGAACCCTGACCCAACCTTGACTCAACCCTGACCCAACCCAACCCAACCCAACCCAACCCAACCCAACCCAACCCAACCCAACCCAACTCAACTCAACTCAACTCAACTCAACTCAACCCAACCCACCCAACTCTAAACCTAATAGGGTGCAGGCCCTCTCGGGCTATGCAAGTGCTTGCATCTGTATTTGTCAGTCATGTACTCTTCCACTAAACTACAAAATATTTTATCGTCAAGGTGAGAGTAAATAATATAATGTCATGTTTTTTCTTGTAATAAGAATGTAGTTTGGCAGGTGCTGACTCTGTTTTGGTAATAAAACTATCGTCTGTCAGATTTGCCACTTTTAGGAGGTCATAAAATGTTCTAACTTTTCCCAGATCATGACTACAAGTAGATTTTATTGTTAGTACAATAATTTTTTTTATCTGATAACCACAAAATTTTTAAAAACCAATAAAAGAAAAATTTAAAAACCAATAAACCTGAACGTATTTTTAGAAGTTATGAAACCAGATTAAAGTAAAATTTATTAAAATTATTATTAAAAGATATTTTACAAGATTAAAATAGAATTTATTAATTTTTTTACAATTAAAACATATTTTGCCAGATTAAAAGATTTATTAAAATTTTACCATTAAAAGACAATTTCCAAGATTAAAATAGAATTTATTAAAATCGTTATTATCAAAAGATATTTTGCCAGATTAAAATAGAATTTATTAAATTTATTACTATTAAAAGATATTTTGCCAGATCAAAGCAAAAATTATTAAAATTATTATTAAAAGATAATTTCCAAGATTAAAATAGAATTTATTAAAACTGTTACTATTAAAAGATATTCTGCAAGATTAAAATGGAATTTATTAAAATTGTTACTATTAAAAGATATTTTGCCAGATTAAAATAGAATTTATACCTGTTTCTTTTCTAATGGTCCCAACCTAAAACCTAAGTGTCAACAATTTAGTTAAAGAGTTGCATTAAAATAAATTTTATTCTGTCTTAATTATTGTTTTATATTGAATAAATGAATTAGTTTTTTATGGCATTAAAATGTCCCAGTACATCCTCCACTCCACCTGCTATTGTTTATTCATGAATGAGTTGATTATATAACCAAAACAGTTTTGATATTATTATAAGAGTATCTGATTTTCGGGGTCCAGATGGCATCCTTTCTATATGATTTGTGAGCAGTAAATCCCGGGTTTAAACCTCCTTTGGCCATCAATTTCTATTCCATTATAAATTGGTTTTAACTAACTTTGGATACCCCCTCAAATATTAGAAATCTTATAAATATCTTTGAACACCCTTTCAAAATACCTGGATCATGGCATAGTTACGATTTTATTGGAAGAGAATTTTATTTTGTAGGGCCAACAGTACTGAAAACATTATAAGATTTGCAAAACAGGCAAATATAAAAGATGAAGAAAAGAAAAGTAAAGTTGCAATTAGGGAGGGGCATGTGAGGAGGCAGGATTTCAGAAAGGGTGCCTAATGTGGATTTCTGAAAAGGAGGGATCCAAAAGTGATGAGTGAATAGAAAAGGAGAAAAAATTGTAAATTTTCACATCCTTCCACTTGGTAAAAGGTTAAAAAAAAATTGAGAAAAGGGGGTCCTATCCCCCCCTGGATCTGCTACTGAGAGGGGAAATATAAAAAATAAAAAGTTAAACTTTCACACTTGCCTTGGCAGAAGATGAGGAGTATGGTTCATCAAACAGTGCCCAAATCCTTGGCTTAATTCGCTGCCAACAGTTTAACTCCCCTTGTCTATATTTTTCTTCGAGACCAAATTTTTTCATAATATCTTCCTCCGTCGGCTTGTCCGTGTCGAGGTCAAGCCGGTCAAGAATTGCGAGCACATCTTGCGTGTCTCTATGCTGCGTGTATGTCATCCAGCAACACGGCTCCACCTGGTTCGCATCGAGACTCCAGAATTCTAACTCCTCTTCAAAGAGAGGTCCACAGACGTCTGTCGGGTAATGCAGTTTCCCGCTCCGATAGTAGTTGAGAATTTGTGCAAACACCCCTGGGTGCCGATCGAAGAAATACTCATTTAGTACGGGGTCGTAATTCGCCAAAGCTTCTGTTAGCCTGGATAGACGAGTGGCAGGAATCTTTTTCAGTGTTGCCTTATATGTCTCGTGGCGAATCCCCCCTACATTTAGAATCACTCTGTTATCCGAATCAGCCATCACTATTAGTTTCCGGAATACAGAAGAAAATTCCTTGCAAAATTATGTTTGTGTTTAATTTTTTTAGGGTTTTATGGAAAGACAAAAAAAAATTAAAATCACTGTTGATATTATTGGCTTAACAACATCACAACATTTCATTAATGGTCACACACTCAATGATTTTGTAGTATCAGGAGTTATTTCTCTTTGTTTGAGTTATTTTCCTTACTCTGTTCTGAGAATTGTGAAAAAAGACTAAATAATTAATCAATGGTATTGTTTCCTTAACATCACATTTCATAAATGATTTACATTCAGTGGTTTTGTAGTATCAGGAGTTATTTCCCTTTGCCTGAGTTATCTCCCTTACTCTGGTCTGAGAATTATGTAAAAAGACAAAAACATTAGTCGATGATATAGTTTCTGTAACATCACATTTCATAAATGGTTCACTTTCAATGATTTTGTAGTATCAGGAGTTACTTCCCTTCGCCTGAGTTATCTCCCTCACTCTGAGAATTTATCACAAAGTTACACAAAGAACAGCAGACACTGAAGATCGTAGAGTGATCAAATAAACATCCACAGCTTAAATAAAATATAAAACCTATTCACCATACACATTCACAATTGGGAATGGGTAGTTTGGAAAGTATAATTTTCTCCGTATGCATGCATACTTCAGAATACAATGTTTCATTATATACACAATTAGTGTTTAATAATTAATATGTTGGCACTGAAGTGTTGTTATGTAATCTGTGCATCCGAAGCTCCACTTATAATATCGGTGATGCGTACAGCACCCATTCCGTCTTCAAGTGTGCATGGGTGCAGTCTGTGAAGCACCAGTTCCCAGCATGCTTAGAACCATGGAGTGAGACCTACAAAATA
>JAULBS010008684.1:0-11233 GCA_032355785.1 Symmetromphalus regularis | reverse complement strand
ATGTACGTATTAAACATTTTATTGCACCATTCTTATTCCTGAAAAACATTAATCCATTTTATATGCTGCTCTGTAGACTTCAGCATTCAGTTAACATTAAATGTGGCTAGGTTACCTTCATTCTTTTTAAAGGGCAGCCACATCAAAAGAACCTATCTTAGAATTATCAGATGGATGGAGGAGGGTTCCAGACAGATATCTTTCTGTGTTACAAAATGTCTGTTCACTAATCAGCAGAAAAGTTTAAACAACTGAATATTTTCATATGTAACTAGTATATAGTACTTTTGTGTGTATTTTGTGTATATATATATATATATATATATATATATATATATACATGTAGGTCATCAGTTGTTCCAACTGTTTGTATTTGACATGTATATGTATACATGTACATGCCTTGACTTTAAAACTGGTCAGATGGCCCGGTCCAGCAATTTGAGCCATATTGCTTGTTTGGCTATAAGATTTAATAAAATGCTGGTCCGATGGGCAGGGTTTACACTTTACAGTCACCCTATCGTCAAAATAACATTGGGCAAGTCAAAATATCTACACATGTCGCCTGCCTGCTGACAAAAGTTTTCTGCATTATTCATTGCATTTTGTATCAAAATGACTAATGTTTGTAAGGGAAGAGAAAGTTATTTTTTATTAACTGTTTTCAACTGGTTTTCTATTAGTATTTGTGCAACCAAACCCATACAGTGCTCTCGAAAGTACCCGGTCATCGGCAGTAAATTGCTGCCTGTAACAGCTTTTGCCGCTGCCTACTTTTTGTTTTTGGTAATATATAATATATATTATGAATGCCAAGATTGCCGGCTACCATCACTGTTGTACCCTGTAACTTCTCAAACTACTCAGAATATAGGACATGATAGCGACCACTTCCCCTGCCTATCTAACAGTCTGAAACCAATCAGAATGCCACGGATGGTTTTGATTACATATTTGGGAAATCTCGGTCACATAAAACATTCGTATGTTTAATTGGGACACCTCGGTCATGTTTGTCTTTCATTACGTTTCGAACAACTCATCACATTTTGTTTCTAACAATTTACATTCCAGAAGTAGATCCAAGAAAGTGTTAGACTGTTTAAACCCCACCGCCCACCCCCCTTTGCCACCAACGTTTTTTCCCCATTATATTTTGATTATGTGTAACTTAGAACCCCAGTCCAATGTTAAAAATCTCTAAAATAAACTTTCTCCCCCTTACAAAATATTTGTATCATTCATATTGTTTCTTAGTATGTTGCTTTAAGAGTTGTGCAAATGTAAAATTATAATGTGATGTATAGGACATTAAACGCATACTCCCATGGACCCTTGACCTAATTAATTTCCAAAGATTTGAACACATGAACCTTATTTGTTTTATCAGTATATAAATTATAATTATATATACATTTTAAATCTTAAAAAAATGTTTATCCTAAACAATTACCAGTTTGGAAGGATGGAAAAAAATAATCAATTTTGTTTTATTAAAGAGTGTTGTGAAGACTAAAATTTCAATGTCTCCAAAAAAAAAAAAGTATATACTTGTATACAGGATGTTTATAAAGAAATAAAACTTCATTATGGCAAAGATGGAGGTTTTATCTTATTAATATATTATCCATGTATAAGTAGGAAATGTTATTCTTTCATGTTTCATTGTCGTTTATCTTTTATACTGTTCAGATGTGAACATTTAATATATCTTTGCTGGTTAAAACAAAATTGATAAAATAAACCTTTTATTGACACATTTTAGGGAACTCCCAACAAAGAAAATGCATAATATATATTATATTGGTAAAATTTAATGGTTACAGTTAATTTTAGCTTGTTGTTATGGGTCCTGAATTTGGAATTTCCTCTTTTTGTAAACACCCCACTTGCATATTCACTCATTTTATAAATCTTGACATCTGTTTATGTTGCACATGAATGTAAAGTTCTACATCATCATTTCAATTTCAGCCAACGTCTTCCCTTTCCGCATCTGCAGCTGAGTTTGTTCCTGGCCAGTCATTTGGTAGTCAAGGTGCACCAGCACCAGTATCTGGCAGTGTTCCGCATCCAGTAGCCGAGGTTCCAGCCTTTGTAACCAGTTGTTATCCATTTGTGTCAGGAGATCAAGGAAGGTAACGGAATGGATGTTTAATGACATTTAAAGGAATGCTGAAGTCTACAGACCGGCATATAAAACAGATTAATGTTTTTCAGGAATAAGAATTGTGCAATAAAATGTTTAATACGTACATGGATTTAGGATTAATGACAATTACAAACACGGATTCTTTCTCACACACATGAATAAGATCGATGCACGAGAAAGCTGTGTGATGCGGGGTTTGACGTAAGGACTTGAACAATAACAAAGTTATATAACTGGTGTTTGTTCGGCAGTGGTAGGCCAATGGACACGGTTGCATAACTTCATTCAGATGACAGTTTTTAAAGTCAGCGATTACACATTTCTGTTTTAATTTGGATTATTTTCTTTTTTTAACACGGAACTGTAATACAAATGTAACGTTTCCATTCAGAAATGCGATTTCTCGCAAACAAAGATGTAATAATAATTAACTTATTCCGTGGAAAGAGCTGCTCTTTTGCGGCCATTACGAGTTTCGCACAATACTTGTTCTGATGTGATGTCATGCAGTACGACTATATTCTTACAAAAAGAAGTTCCGTTTCTTACTTTTGTACACAGAAAACAATTTTTTAAGTACAAAGACATTTTCGTATAAATATTTATGTATTTTTTACTAATACCTTGTAAATACGTTAATCCATTTTATATGGAACACTGTACACTTCAGTATCCCTTTAATTATGTTCATGTATATAAGTTATAACACAGTATAAATGTATGTGTTTATCCTGTATGTTCATAAAGTGGTCGAACCTTGGTGTTTTTTGCGGAGTATGGTGATTATTGCCTTGGATTCCTAGGAATCAAGAGGGCACCAAGGCAGTTTTCAGGACACATCAGGGGCAGAAAGGGCATGGCAATATTTGGCTTTGTTAGAAGTGAAATTGAGAGGGCATTGGGACAGGGTGGCATGGAAAATGTCTCAATGCCGTGGTGAAATTTGACCCCTGTACATGTATACATGTAACCACCATTGGTCTGACATTTGATATAGATACATTTTTATAGTGATATGTTTAACTGGATGATGTATCACTAATAACCCCCAGCACAAAAATACATGGGTTATTCAGGCTAACAAGTTAATTTCTCAATGTACATTTAAATGAAAAGATATATTTATGGTAGATTTTGTAAAAGTCCTTTTAAAATTTCAAGTGGGGAGCCTTTCCTTTTAAAAACTGGTATGTTACAGCATGCAAGCCAAGTTTTAAAGACCAGACATACAAAGTACTTTGCAGAAAAGGACAGTCAGCTTATTCACGGAGTCAACAGAAATCCTGATAGAAAACCTGTGTTTTCAAATTTTTGATATGACAAGTCACAGCCCTGAACATTAACGGTGGTCCGATGGCCCGACACCTCCTTTTTATGTCGTAAGGCCATTAGGTTTCATAAAATACTGGCCAGACGGGCCACAAGATGTTGAATCATCGGACCATCACTGATGGTGCTGATGGTGTCGCGAATTCAATTACGCGAGAACTTATTTCTGGATTGGCTGTGAACACCGTACCATAATGCATTCAACAAATTATTATCTCGAACATCACAATTCTTATTATTTACATTGTTATACCGGTATGGTATATGTTTATCTCCCCATTTGTGAAGCATATCCCCTCTACCCCATTTCATAATCGTGTAGAATCGCAAAATGAAAGCTTGATCGCAAATGTTTTAGCCGTGAAAATATTTTCGTTTACGGAATTCCTCCTGTGTTGTGGGTTCCTAACGAATTGAATCGGCACATTTCGTTACTTTATGCTCCGGTGTGACGTATTTTTAATGTCCTCTGCCAGTTTTGCCTTCTTTTTCCCACGATAAAGGGGCAGAGTTTCTTTTTTGAAAATCATTTAAAATGTTCGGTTTAGAGGCACCAACCCCAAAACAGAAGTCAGGGGTCAAGTCCAAATTGGAAAAATAATCTGTAGCCTTGGAATGGAAAAGAAAGATGAAAGATTTATGATGCATGTAAAACATTTGAAGTAACCACAGTGTGACCCCCAAAAGCGGATGTTTACTTTTGTGCAAGGTGTGGGACTAACGGGGTGGGGGGGGTATTAAATAAATAACATGTAAAAGGAGATGACTGTTCCAGATGTCATGGCTGGATAGAAGAAGATTGCTTGATAAAGAACAGTATGGCACTCTGCAAGATCTGTTAATGAGAATGAAAGGCCAATAAGTGGGGAGGGGGTGGGGGAGGTGGCAGGCAGGGTATAAATTCTGGGTGATAGACACATCTCCCACTTTTTGTATTGGGAGATGCCTATATAATTATTCCCACCCAACCCCACATTTTGCTTCAAAATATTTATATTAAAATGGTTAAATAATAATCTTTACCAGTATTTCTCTTTATTGTATCAATATAACACTTAACCATATATCCTTAGTCTATAATGGCATCAGTCCTGGACAGGAGAATTCTCCGTCACTTTCAAAAAGCTATATTTGCCCTTGGTGCCCGGGAACATTTTGTTCAGTATCGCGTTGTGAATTGCTATACAAATTTTAGAGATTGCTACGCAAATCTAATATACAAAATAAGTAATTGCTAATCAGTTTACATTAATTGTCGCAAATCAAAATTTTTAAACAAAATTTTCGGGGGTGGGGGTAACTTTTATTGGAGGGCCAAAAATTTTGTTGTGGGGCAGTGGCTTAAAAACCTTAATGTCAACCCCTGAATCATTTACAATTTCATCTTCATTTGTTTTACTTTAACTTATATTACTTTAACTTATAATTATACTGCACTAACTAGTGCAAAATATAAATAAAACATTACAACATACAATGGGATAAAATAAAAATAATAAATTACATGTACTTGTTTTAAGTTAATTCTTGAGTCAACTTGAGTCTGATTTGTAGCAGATACTTAGCGAGCCTCTGTGGTCAAATAGTAGGACATCAGACTATCAAGCAACAGATCGGTCCTCGGATCGATCCTTCTCAGTGGATCCATTTGCAGTTTGGGACCCATTTGTAGTTTGCGACCCATTTGCAGTTTAGGCTATTTTCTGTTCCAACCAGTGATCCTGAGCTGGTTCATCAAAGGCCAAGGTATGTGCTGTCCTGTCTGTGGGAAGGTGCATATAAAAGACCCCTTGCTGCTTATCAAAAAGAGTAGACTATGTGGTGGCAGCAGGTTTACTCTAAATAAGAGACAGAATGACCATATGATTGACGTCCAATAGCTGATGATAAAATAAAATTCAATATGCTCTTCAGGCATCGTTAAATAAAACAAACTTTTCTTTACAGACTCTCAAGCTGAAGACAATGTTCAAAACCCATTGGAGGCTGACTCACACTTGACTACGTGTCAAAATTACCAAATGTTTGATATCCAGTATCCAATGACTAACAAATCAATGTGCTCTATTGGAGTACTTAAACAAAACAAACTTTGTACCAGATACTTAGGGTCAGAACATGGGTCAAGTTATGGATTAAATATATATATATATAATTATGGTGATTGAAAATTTACCTAATATATGTTGTAAATGTAGCAGTTACAAACACATTAGATTTCAATTGTTCGAATGCAAACTACATGTTTACAGTTTTGTTGGAATGTAATTTGAACTGTTTGATTTGATAGTCTCAGCGGTGTTTAGTCCATGTAGTATACTGAATTGTCGATTAAGAATTTATACCTTTTGCAATGGATTTAATTTCTTTCAGAGGAGGACTTTGGTGGCACAATAGAGGGCGTGGCTCTGGCCAACCATTCACAGGTAGACTTACATTATTGTTTAAGAGCAGTTCATCAGACTTCAAGCGTGATTTCAGTTATATATGTTTATTATCCCACTCATAACTGGGAATTATTTTTCATAATATCTCAGTGACCATTATTATACATTAGTTTAATGTTATTGGGTAGTTTTGTTCTGTTTATCCAATGAAAGTTCTCGTACTAAAACTGATGGTAATGACACTAACCTTGACATTCATACGCTTCATGAACTGTGTTCCTATAGCAACGCAGTGAATTGTAAAACTATTTTTAAAGGCGGATAAACATAGTAACATTACTATGTGTGGTATTTCATTATGGTGTGTTTCAAAAAAAATGGCAGCTAAAGCATTTTAGGTAAAATCAATAGCATTTGGCAGGGATAATAAATAGAATATTAAACTCGTTACCATTTATTACAAAATTTATGTCTATTGTGAAATAATTTTCAATTTTTTTTTATTTCATTCAGGACATAAATTTCATAATAAATGGCAACTCGTATCAAAGGATTCGGTGAAATTTTAGCATAATTTCCTTAATTAAGACCGACAGATCACACAAAAACACAAACGACATGTTTTATTGACATATTTCAGCAAAAAAACATGCATATATATGAAAGTTGAGATGTTTTGACCTACATACGTTGAAAAAAAGATACATATTTATGCACTGGGACTGCTAGTAAATCAATATTACATTGCACGACATCTGTCTGGTTATCTTATTCCACCACACATATATTATACAGATAATAGCCCAGTAGTGAGCTTTTCTTTTTATGCTGGGATGTAGTTAGAAATTTATTTCATATTTCATATGCCAATAGTCCTATCACGACTGCCAGCAAATTGAGATGAATTACTACAGACAAAATTGGGAAATTTCTCTGACAATATGTATACTATTTAATCTTATCTTGTTTATTTTCAAGGGCGTGGAAAGTCGAATCGATCAAGAAAATTTGTGCCTCCAAATCCCTGGCCACCCCAGTTGGTGAGTTCTCTGCCATCCAGTTTTGTGACAACTTTACCAGCAGTTGCTGGTATGACATTTGATGGAGGAACAGACATTGGTGATGGTTTGTTACCCACACCTCCTTTACCTGCTGTGATACCAGCTTTCATCCATCCAGGAGTAAACGGCGCTATTCCATTCCACGGATTAAGCATGTCTATTCCCTCATTTATAATGCGTGGTCGTGGGAGAGTCAAATCCAGTCAACAGTATGCTAATAGGTTTTCACAGGTATGTCTTTTATGCTAGATACTGAAAATCATGAAATTAATGTGAGCAACTTATTAATGAGACAAATGCAATGAACGCTTCAACGCAATAATTAATTGACGCAATTTATTTTCTCATAAAAGGTAACAGGAGTGCAGAATTTTTAAAAGTGAAATAAAAACATTATTCTAAATTTTGATGAATGTTATAAATAAATAGTCCCAAAATATGTGATAAATCTTTAACTCGCATAACTGTCGGAGAATTTGAGCAAAAAAGAATATGTCCTGTTTCTCTGTTAAAACGAAAGTAATTTATGAACCAAACAACTGGTAATTGTGCTCCAAACTAATTTGGTGTAACATATACAGATATCAGTGTCATCAAATTTCGACCATTTTTTGTTTGTTTTGAAAATGATGCTGGAAAATCTGTTTAATTAATAAACTGTGCTATTTGGAGATGAGTAATAATGTTTTTGGAGAAAATCGAGAATTCGGCAATTCTGTTTGTTAGGTTTTCTGCGATTCAGTTTGCATTTCCGTTATTGTGGAAAAGCGGTGCCCCCAACATTGCCGCCATAAAAAATATTGTACTATTGTCTGTTTACACTATTTATAGTATAGACTGCTTTTGACATGAAACTAAAATAATATGATTACAGCAAAGATAGTTTTTACTTGAAGTGGATTTGGAATTAATTTTTTTGGCAGACGCTTTATTAAGAATACACATTTTTGTGTACTACTGCACAGATGCAATAATTTCATGATTTACAGCATATATAATTCTTATTCAATATTGCTACAATTTTGGGGTGTAAATCCTGCAGTACACTGCCAAAATTTAAATAAGTCATACCTTAACAAAGAAATTTATAATAGCTGGTACTCAATGTTTATGCGGTGTTCTCCAAGTTAATAAACAGTTCTGTACTGAGGCATTCTGGTACAACTTTCAAAAGTGTTTAAAGTGCTTATTATTTATATACAACTGGTTTATCAAAGGCCGTGGTATGTGCTGTCCTATCTGTGGATGGTGCATATAAAAGACCCCTCAACTTTAGCACACTGAGATATTATCATTTATATGTAATGTTTTTTAAAAATTCACTTTTATCTCTTAACTTTGTTGAATGGCACTTTTGCTTGGTACTTTCACTTGAATATAAATTTTATTTTGTTACAGAATGGAGCAAATGAAGAATGCAATCATTATATAGAGGCAGGGAGTCAAGGAACAGATCCTTGGCCATCAGACGACAGTGGTGGAAGATGTTCAATCAATTCATGGTCCAGAACCAAGACAATCATTCTAAAAGATGTTAGCGCTCAAACAGGTTTGCACATGGAATCTTTTTAATGTTTTGCTTGAGTAGGAATGAAATTGCTGGAACTTACCATCTTTCTGCTTTTACATTCATGTATGTTGTTTATTTTAAGTCTTTACCAAACTTCGGTTCACCTGTTGATGTGCTGCATTAGAAGTAAAGTTAACTTTGTTTTATTTAACGATGCCTCTAGAGCACATTGATTTTTATCTCATCGTCAGCTATTTGGCGTCAATCATATGGTCGTTCTGACATGTATTTAGACGAAACCTGCATCTGCCACATAGGCTACTCTTTTCGAGAAACAGCAAGGTGTCTTGTATATGCACCGTCCTACGTACATGTCATAAAGGACAGCACATACCATGGCCTTTGATGAACCAGTTGTGGACCACTGGTTGGAATAGAAAATAACCCAAACTGCAGTTGTGTCCATTGAGAAGGATCAGTCTGATGACGGACCGGTTCCCAGGCAGACATGGTACGGTTTGAGCTACATTCCGCTCCACGTGCTGCATTAGACGTCTACTGGAAGTAAAGGACAGGTTTCAAACTATTTCACTTGACATTCACAGGGGAGTGGTTAATGTTTTTATTTAAACATCTTTGTACAGCCTTATGGAATGAAACTGCTGAAAAACATTCATTTGGTAAATATGTATTGATAGTGGTTTGGAGTGGAGGTCATAAAGAACAATTGGAAGTGTGCTATAAATTGCTAGCTAGTAAAGGTTTTCAGGTGTGCCAGAGGTACATGTGCATGTATAATTTGTTTCAAACCACAAAGCCAGAAATTAGTTACTGAATTCATTTAAATCTATGCCACATGACATAATATTCAATGAAAGTATTAAACATTATTTAAAGCAGATGCATTTAAAAAAAAAAAAGACTTTGATTTTCCTGTTGAAATTATGTTAAAATGATGTCAGTGATTAATTTTCTGCAGATTTTCCTGACACATGGTGTGATTTGACTCTTACGGAAAAACCAAATTCATTATATATACATTCCATCTCTCGACGTCGCCGTGTAGATTTATCATTGACATCTGACTCGGAAGAGGTCGATTCTGACAGTGGTTATAGTAGTCCATTACATCGGAGAAATGTTCGGTCAAATGGAACCCATCCTGTGTGCGCTGCAGAACGTGGGGTTTGCAGTGCTATAAATTCCAACTCACACGGTGTACAGCAAAATAAGCCAGTGAAATTATCTTATGCTATAATTGCTCAAGGAACTCCTAGTCTACGAAGGACAAGTCTACCAGAAGTATGTGTAAATAGTAATTGTCCGCCAGAGAATGAAGCCTGTGATAAAGACTCAAGAAATCCACTTGCAGTTGTCTCTACTGACAGAACTAGTGGGGGGATGGGTGAGGGGAGAAATGGTGCTATCTGTGATCAGGTCATCGAAGAAGGTCAAATGAGCGGTGACTGTAAGAAAAAACAGAGGCGCAGAAATCGCCGTCGGAAAAAGAAAACAAAGGATGATGATGACACACAAAGTGATGGCTTGTCAGTAACGGGAAGGACATTTTCTAGCTCTAATTTATCTCGTACTTCGGATGTTACCCTGTATTTTGAGGATGAAGAAGAGTTTCCACATTTGTTACATAATAATGTTTCTTCACGGGATACTGTAACAAATCCACCAACATCGCACTCCCAAATTACAAAGACGGTAAGCTGTTTATATTGCTTTCATTTGTATACAAACATATGCATGCACTCACGTACATGCACGTACGCACGCACACATCCACACACACCTCAGACATTTGAAATACTGCATAACACAATTTGTTTCCAGTTAAAGGCATAGTCCCACAGAAGTCAAGGGGCTTTGTTGTCTAAATATTGATTACAAATGAAACTTACATCTATTTGCTATATTAGATCTCGTTTTCATATCAGACAAGACATTTTAACTGAATCATGGTATAGGGAATTCCATGTTGAGTTGATAGATTTTTTTCACATTTAAAACATTTCTAATTTCAAGATCAGAACTCCTTGTGGGGTAAAATAAATTGGTACGAAATGTTTTTGCAGTTGCAAAAATATTCTGAGGTTTTAAAATAACGGCTAACGGGGGATTATCTGTCACATGACCTGAAATATAAACATCACACCTTCAATGGAATTTTTTTTTATTTTTCTCTACGATTTATTTGTCCATGAGCATAATTCATTATTATTTTAAAAATATTGATAATAAGCGAGATATGGTGGTTATGCAAGTAGTTGAATGAAGTATTTCTGTGGATAAATCAAATGTTTATATTTAAAATTAATTCTTTGTTTGGAAATTAATTAGGTCATGGGTCCGTGGAATAAGCCTTTAAGCTTTTTCATTTTGCAAATATCCCATTATCATGTATAGTGGCAGTAATTTATTAACTCTTTCATCCCAATAGGCCGCTTTAGCAGTTCCAAGAAATATAGTCCGTTCAACTCAACACGCCACTAAAGCAGTTTGTTAAACCTGTTCATATTTGGTGCAATGTTTTGTGAACTCCCGATTTGCAACAGTTGTGGGTTTTCTCCCATATTTATAGAGCATGGTCTCATCACACTTCCTGTAATTTTCTTACTGTAATCAAACCAAAAAAAACACACAATGAACGATAATTGTTGAGAATTGCTACATGTACCTGGATTGACCTGTTCATATTAAAATAAGTAGGTATTTAAAATTTGTATGCTATTTGTATAAATACAATTATGCAGTCTTATTTTAACATTCAGTAGTGTAAATA
>JAULBS010008673.1:0-11233 GCA_032355785.1 Symmetromphalus regularis | reverse complement strand
TTCCGATAAGCAGCAAGGGGTCTTTTATATGCACAGTCCCATAGACAGGACTGCACATACCACGGCCTTTGATAAACTAGTTGTGGACCACTGGTTGGAAGGGAAAATAGCCCAAACTGAGGTCCACTGAGAAGGATCGATCCAACAACCGACCGATTCACAGGCAGACACTCTACCATTTGAACTACGTCCCGCTCCCTATGTGAACAAACAGAACATTTATGTTAATAGGGTGTACTGCTCTGAAATTGACTACATGATTGATTTGACAAATTAAAATGAAACGTAAAGCTAAAAGTACCGCACATTGCATGACGCAATCCAACGAATATTGAATGTCATTTGAGCCATTTGGAGGAGCGGGATGCAGCTCAAACGGTAGCGTGTCTGCCTATGAAGCTGTTGGTCGTCGGAGCGATCCTTCTCAGTGGACCCATTTGAAGTTTGGGCTATTTTCAGTTCCAACCTGTGATCCACAACTGATTCACCAAAGGCCGTGGTATGTGCTGTGCTGTCCTGTCTATGGGAAAGTGAATATAAAAGACCCTTTGCTGCTTATAGGTAAGAGTAGCATATGTGTCGGCAGCGGGTTTCCTCAAAAAGTCATATGTCAGAATGACCATAAGTATGACGTCCAATAGCCGACGATAAGATAAAAATCAATGTGCCCTAGGGGCGTCGTTAAATAAAACAAACTTTATTTTGAGCCATTTCGCAAAATTAAAACGCGTTGAGTAGCGCATGCGGCACTCCGGATGCATATGAACGCAGCTGCATATAACGTGACGGTGCCAGACAACTGTTACTTAAAGTAATGTGTAAAAATGCTTTCCTATAATTTGACATCTTAAAGACTGGTATACTGTGGCTAGTGATCCATTACTATACTGACGATTACAACACGTATTAGCAGCGTAGTTATTTAGATGAACCAGGCTAGTGTACACGCGTTTCCACCATATTGGTTTTCCTTTTATATGAAATTTTAACTGAAATTTTGTGAGACCCCTGCTGATTGTGAGGCCTTTAATCTGTAACTTGTTTAACGTGGATCTATGCCTAAATCCGGCACTGCCTATGATAGTATCAAACATATTATAAATCCTTGGCCGAACGCCCCTGAATATAAAATGTACAAATTAAGACACTGTAACCCCTTTATGCAATGTGGAAGTGAAAACTGACGTCCATTGTCATAGCTTGGGTCGTTTTTCTAGTAAGACAATGCTAGTTCTTTCTTGTATTTTAATCAACTTTTATAATATTAATCCTATTAAAAAAAATTCTGCCACAAAATCTAGTGAGGCAGTTGCCTCATTGCATCAATGGAAGCTACGCCACTGACGTCCAATAACCATGTTAAGATAAAAATCAATGTGTTCTAGAGGGTCGTTAAACATAACAAACTTTACTTTGTAGAGGAAAAATAACTTTTTAAAATATTAACCACCCTCATGATTTGATGGTCAGCCCCGATGACACAGTGGTTAAGCTGTCGGACTCATGGTTGTTAACTAATGGGATCAAATCTCAGTCTAGACATCGGATTTTTAATATCGATACCAGCTCCAAAGCATGGCGAGTTGCTCAGCAAGACTCAGTGGGTTGGTGCATACCACTTACACCGTCAAGAGGTCAACAAATGGTTTATCAAAGACCATGATATGTGCTGTCCTCTGTATGGGAATGTGCATATAAAATATCCCTTTCTGATAACTGGAAAGAGTAGACTATATGGCGGTTTCGGGTTTCGTTAAAAAGACCATGAGTAGCAAAACACCATCTAACAGACCCTAAATAAATAGTGTTCTGGGATGTCGTTAAACAACCAATCCTTTCCTTTCTATCCTATGAAAAATCCTACATCTGCCACACCACCATTATCCCCCCCCCCCCAACGACATGTGTATAATGGAGTATAATTTTACCGCCTTTAGTGTTTCAGATTAATGTGGTGTAGCATGGGCTGATCGATTGCATTAATGTGTCGTCTGCTAGCGGACTATCTCCATCACTTTGCCTGTATAGATAACAACTCCACAAAGTGCATGTTGTACAATTTTTTCGTCAAAACGTAAGAGTTGTCACACTTGGAGCCATCACAGTTGGAAATATTCCCAACATCTCTTTGTTAGCATTCATCTTTAGAAATTCTTTCCAATTCGGAGGAAATCTCTAAAATGTTAAATGGATCATTTTGAAATGGAAACTTTCAATTATGATTGCGTCTTTATTGGAAATGGTGCTAGGAAAGTTCAGTTCATGGTCACACTTTCCCATATTCAAGCTTATAGGACCTGTCCCGATAGCACAGTGGTTAAGTTGTCGGTCACACGACTGGTAGGCATTGGGATCAAATCTCAGTCGAATCATGGGATTTTTAATCTCCGCTAGACTCAGTGAGTAGGTGTACGCTATTTGCACCAATGGTCCACAATTTGTCTGGTCTTGTCTGTGGGGAAAATATATAAAAGATTCCTTGCTGCTAATCGGAAAGAGTAACCTATGAGGTGGTACCGAGTTACCTCTAAAAACACCATATATCAGACACCTAATAGCCGTTCATTAAACAAACAATCCTTTCCTTTCAAGGTTATAGAAAGGAATAAGGCCAGTTGAGGTTAAGCTTGATCATTATTTACTTTGTTTGAAACATATACAACGAGAATGGCCAAACGTATCGTAGAAGTTGTAATTTGTAAATGTCAGATGCTGGAGCTGAAGGAATATTGAACGATATATAAAGTGAGCGGATAATTATATAAGCATCATCCTGTCCAAAAGGTGTGGGAGGGAGCACGTGCTCTCACCCCTCGGGATTTACGCCCATGTAAAAGACCCTTTGCTACTATTCAGAAAAGAGTAGTCTAAGTTTTGGTAGTTAGTTTCCTATATAGTGCATATAAAAGACCCCTTGCTGCTTATCGGAAAGAGTAGCCTATGTGGCAGAAGCGGCTTTCCTCTAAATAAATATGTGCTCTAGAGGCGTCGTTAAATAAAACAAACTTTACTTTTGTTTTTCCTCTAAAAAGCTTGAGTAGCAAACAGTTTATGTTTGACAACTAATAGTCGCTCAATATGACACTTAATAGCCGCTCAATATGACATCTAGTAGCCGCTCAACATGACATCTAATAGTCACTCAATATGACACGTAGTAGCCGCTCAATATGACACCTATAACCGCTCAATATGATACATAATAACCGCTCAATATAACACCTAATAGCCACTCAATATGACACCTAATAGCCACTCAATATGACACCTAATATCCGCTCAATATGACACCTAATAGCCGCTCAATATGACATCTAATAGCCGCTCAATATGACACATAATAGCCGCTCAATATGACATCTAATAGCGCGCAATATGACACCTAATAGCCGCTCAATATGACATCTAATAGCGCGCAATATGACACCTAATAACCGCGCAATATGAAGGGGTGTCATTAAACAAATATTCCTTTCCTTTTGAGCAAAATGAAAGATGCGGAAGTTGGTTGAATCCAGACACAATGTACATGTACACTTCATTATAATATGGATGAAACGGGATCAAATAATTGTTCATAATTCCTTAGCAACTGAAATAGTAATTAGCGTTATAAGAAAAGCTGCTTTAAAGGGTTTCAGTAAATTGGTTAATCAGACAATAATATTACAGCCACTTTTGCTGATTCCTCTGTAGAAGACTATTGTTTTCATTGTAAACAGTAATTGTTCGCAGTGAGATGTAGCACAGTGGAATCAGTACCGGATTTACCTATAGGCTTGGCAGGCTGAAGCCGAGGGACTCAAAATCTAGGTGGCCTCCCTATGCTGTAGTCAGAGGCTGAAAACAGAAGGCCCCACTGTATAAAGTTGATTTGTACAGTTGTATGAGCAGGGTCGGATAAAAACAGACAAGGCAGTTGCCCCAATGCTGGCTCCGGTCAAGGTGTATAGTATTTGTGACACTGTCATAAACATTGCCGGATTTAGGCATAAGATAAACAAGTTACAACTTAGGGCCTCACAATCCGCAGGGGCCTTTTGTGTGTACTGATTTTTGACACTCTTCATATAGCTTAGGGCCTCAGCAAGTCTAAATCCGGCATTGAGTGGAATAGCGATCCAATGAGATGTCGCAAATCATAGAAACGATCCCCTCAGTGGGCTAAGAAATTGGGTCAGGATGTAACGACATAACGTGAATATTTAGCATACAATACTTCAAGAGAATTTGGGACGTTATTGAGAATGACAGGGCCCTTTTCGATGCTAAAATATAAAGCTTCGCCAGATGCTTGCCCTACAGGTAACATATATCTGAGGCGCAGCAAGAGAGGGAAAAACGCCGAGGCAAACCCAGACGCTGGGAGCTTGAACCATGTGGATAATAAATATCAGTATCATGGTGAAAAAAATCTGCAGAAATTCCAGACGAGGCAAGCGCCTCGTCAGCCTAATGCTGGCTACGCCAGAGTATATTATGGATGAGTCTTTGTTTAAAAGTAAAATATCGACAGGTTTAGTAATTTTATACATTTTACTACCACTACTACTACATCTACTACTACTACATCTACTTCTACTACTACTACATCTACTACTACTACATCTACTTCTACTACTACTACTACTACTACTACTTCTACTTCTACTTCTACTACTACTACTACTACTACTACTACTACTACTACTACTATTATTACATCAACAACTACTACTACTACTGCTGCTGTTTCTGTTGCTGCAACTATTACTACTATTACTACTACTACTACTACTACTAATAAAACATCTACTGAATCGTGACATTGTGGGCCAACCATTATTCTAAACCCATTTACCATTATTTAATTCAATTTCAAACAGTTTTCTATACATATAGTTGCAAATCCTCAGTTTTGTTGTAAAGAGGGGAGCTTAGACTTACACTTCTTGGTATACAGTAAATATGCCGGTCCACCACTGGTTTATCAAAGGTCGTGGTATGTGTGATCCTGTCTGTGGGATAGTTGCTTATCAATAAGAGTAGCCACATTAGTGTGGCGTCAACGGGTTTCGTCTCACCAACTAACACTAACCTCTATCATGGACAGACAGCACAGGAAGCTGAGTTTTGTACCCAGGACAGCATGCTTGAACCTTAATAAGCACGAACATAAATGCAACAAACCAACCAGTAAATATGCCATAATATTATGTTTGTTCAGAATGGCTAGGAGCAGCGGATCCAAATTGCATCAAGAATTCTGTTAATCAAAAAAATGAAAAAATGAAAAAAAAGGAAGAAAAAAAAGAAAAAAGAAAAAAAGGAAGAAAAAAAAAGAAATAAATTTCACAAAAGGGTGAAGTTTTATTTTATTCCATTCAAATTTATATTTCTGAATTGCTATTATTACCACATTATTGGTACGATATGTTTGTATGTGTGTTTTTATGATTAAAATATGTAAAAATATTGAATTTCCCACTGTCTCTTTAAGACTGGTGTCCATTTAGCGGACCGGCGTGTTACATGACGGATGTAAGTAAACACATTTGATGTATACATTTTCTGTCACTATCTAGCCTGGAGGCCGTGCACTTGTCTAGACTTGGGGTCTTCTCGGTTTTTTTGCTCTTCTTTACAACAAAGTGGCGCATAAAACATTAACGGTTCATCCTCATGGAAACAACTTCTTGGAAACATCTTCACGTTGACCTGTTTTTATGACCTAACACTTCAAATGATGTATTAATTTCTAACGTATTTATCATCATAGTAATTCAAATCATTGACGTAACCAGAATTGTATACTTGGGAGGGGAATTTAATATTAGGGGCCAATTGCACAGGGCCAGAGCAGCCGTTTAAATATGGGAGGGGGCCACTGAATAGGGGGCCACCATTCAGTGATAGTTTATATATTTTAGGGCGCCTATTGTCGCGAAAAAGGGCGCCGCAGATTATAGGGGGAAAATACCCCTTGCGCTCCTCGGCTGCACCAAAAGCTCTGTTAAGAATGCAAAACAGGCAAAGGTAAGAGGTTATGGGGGACAGAATGTATAATGAGGTGGGGATGGCTTTCTCTGGATATGTCAGTGATTCGAACGACAAAATTATTATTTATAATTTTCAAACCATATCTCTGACCGCCCATGAATCACTTCCTAAATAGTAATGATGCAGTAAGTGAACTCCTGCAATTAAGAAAATGTCCACGGCAAAATAAATGCTGTGGAGAAATAGTATTCACAGCATTTTCAACGGCAATTTTAGCATAATCTATACTTTATTTTTAATAATAAGAAAAAAATACACCTTGATAAAAATAAAGTTAGTACGCGTCAAAAAAAGTGCTGCGGAGAATGAAAAACAGCGGCAAACTCTACGGCATTGCCAAATGTCGCGGCAATTTCAAGGTTTGTAAGTGCGCGATGTTAAACATATCATGTATTAACAATGCCAACCTTCGTAACAGGTAATAAAACACCTTATTTTCACTAATGAAAACATTTCACTTTATATTGTTATTTATACATTCTAGAGACGAACACCGATCTGAAATTTACACTTAATAAATAAATGGTTTTACTTCATTTGAAATGCCATGTAAGGTGTTGGTTTGGTGCGAGTTGTGTGCAAATCTCTATATGCCTAATTAATCTGGCAGCTTTGTCACGCAATTCTCACTACATAGGTAACAGTCTCTAGTTACATTAATAAGAGCTTCAGTGCAACCAGGACTCTGATACGAATTTTTTTACCAAATAGTACGTTTTTAGTTACATCTGGTAACAGTGCTTAGTTACATCAACAGGAATTTCAATGAAACCAAGTCTTTGTTAAACGCATACTCCCACAGACCCTTGACCTAATTAATTTCTAAACAGTGAATTAATTTCAAATATAAAAATTTGATTTGTCCATAGAAATACTTCATTCAACTACTTACATAACCACCGCATCTCGCTTATTATCAGTTTCATCGGCTCTGGTCAGGGCGACCAAAACAAAAAAAAAAGATACGGAACACTAAATACTTAAAATAAAGTTTGTTTTATTAAACGACGCCTCTTGAGCACATTGATTTTTATCTTATCATCGGCTATTAAACGTCAATCATATGGTTATTCTGATTTTTGTTGTTGAGGAAACCCGCTGCCGCAACATAAACTACTCTTTCCGATAAGCAGCGAGGGGTCTTTTATACGTACTTTCCCCCACAAACGGGACAGTACATACCACGGCCTTTGATGAACCAGTTGTGGACCACTGGTTGGAACGGAAAATACCCCAAACTGCAAATGCGTAGGCCTACACAAAATATTTATGCAAGACAACAAAACGCAAACATAGGTATGCTAATCTTGTAGGTGTAATAGAAATATTGAACTGAAAAAAAACCCTACAAACACACCCACCTAGGGGCAGTGATATGCATATAGAGGGGTCAGACACCAAGCGCATTTGCAGGGAAGTGTTGGTTGGGTTCAAAGAGGTCTTCTTTTTTTAAAATATATGATATCCAGTTCCTTAAATTAGTAATCAATGTCGAAAGGTTTGTCCATTTCTTTAATAATAGTGCAAAACTAAACTTTAAAAGATTTTATTTATTTATTTAATTCGGGTTGTATATTTTATAGAATTTATTTTAAAAAAAACAATAATATTAATAAAAACACCTTTAGAAGATGCAGGCATATTTTTTAACAGAATTATTTCAATATTTTAATGTACAGATTAAATAACTGATTTAATTTCAAGACATGTCTCAGTATAACAAGATTTTTAAACAATTCTTGTACAAAAACTTTAGATAATGCCATTTATGATTATAAATCTAACAAAATAATTCTAGAAACACAGTAGAGATTTTATAGATTCTGTATTATTGACTTTAAAAATGTTCTTATTTGCTATAGGCCAATTTTTTTTTTTTAATTCTAAAAAAAATAAAAATAATAAACGTGAGACCATAATTACATTTTCCCCGAATATAATAATAATAATAATAAAGACAGAAAAAAATAGAAATAGAATAGGTTTGAAGGAGTAGAAGTGGGACTATAAATGAGATAGTTATGTTTATTTTCATCTCTAATCTTTGCAAGTTCTTTAGACAATGAATTTCTACCAATTTATTAATCAAATTATAAAAATATTGAAAAAAGAAACACTTAGATGTGTTCGGTTAGCCGAAATCACTGTTATGTATTTAGTCCTAATTAACGTGCTGCACTTACTAACATGACATTTAACAGTTCAAGCATCTGTCTGCGAGAAAGTGCACATATTCGAAAGGGACAGACATCAAATTCTGGAACAGAAGGAATATTGTTTTAAGACAGGAAAATTGGACTACTGGAAAGCTAATGTGATCCTTCTACCACGTAGCTTTGTGTTGAGAAATCACGAATTACAATCCTAATCAATGCAGCTTATCCATAATCCTAGGTTGATCAAGAGTGACCAAATTGTGGAGTTCTAAACCTCAAATTGTGTTTCAATTTGCAGGCATCTCGGCTCGAAATAATGTACTGGTAGAGGTGAACGCTGCAGTAAATTAACTCTTACTGTCACACGAGTGATTGCTGGGAATTAACCCTTAATTCGCCACAAGTGATTGCGGTGCATTATCTCTTAATGCCCCACACGTGACAGAAGATTTGTCCAATTTATTAACTAAAACATTACAGGTATTGATCAAGCGCATGCGCAGTGAGTTACATGTTCCAAGTAAACAGATAACGAACATCTCTGGAAAATGGATATGCCTAAGTATTGAGTAAAACATTCATTAATTTTAATGTGTTAATGATATACTACCATTACACTAAGTGCGTACATAAATTTAGCACAAGTTAACACAGCGACAAGACAGTGTTTTTGTTGCTTAGGCAGCGGTTAATCGCCGGAAGTTATGTCGGGTTAATCGCCGGAAGTAATGGTGCGTTAATAACAGGAAGCGATGTTGCCTTAATGGCAAGAATATAAACATGATAAACGACAAAGTATTTTTTCATGTTCACAATCGCATATGATATAATTTTTGTAGCAAACAAAGTTAAAGGAATATTTTAAAACAATTTAGAAAATTCTACTGAATTCTGTATAGTATAGATGACACAGCAATTCCCTGCATCCTACAAGCATAATTTTGAGACAACATTCACTCTTTTGAACATACTGCAAATATCAGAGACGGAACAAAACGTTAATACCTTACCAATTCTTCATCATTATCGTTGAGTTAAAACCTGTCTTCAAAATTAGTATGGCACTGCTCCAGGCAGTAGTAGATAGGCCGCCTCCATACTACTCCAGGCATAAAATTTGATCTGTTTTATTCCTTTATATAAGTTAATTAGCTTCAGGAAGTAGTAGTAGGCCCCCACCCTACTTCCTCAGGCATAAAATTTGATCTGTTTTATTCCTTTGTATATATTAATTATCCAAACGTTCATTTGGATAATTTTCCAACTATAGTACGTCAGTAGTTCTAGCATAACATTTGGGCATTGTTCATTTTTAGTACGTTAGTTATCTATAGGTAAACAGTAATAATTTTCAATTCTTAATAGGAATCGATATGTGTTGGCATATAGTGTATTTTGACTTCTCCACCAGTTTGGTTATATTCCTGCATCCTGTTGAAAGTCTCACAAAATGTTCCTCCAAGCAGTCTTATTTTAATAAAGAACTCACAAAGATTAAAGATGAAAATAAATATAACGACCTCTTTACAATCCAAATAAAGGCTTACAAAAAAAAAACAAAAAAAAACGACAACAAACAATATATATATATGTGTGTGTGTGTGTGTGTGTGTGTGTGTGTGTGTGTGTGTTTGTGTGTGTGTGTCTGTGTGTGTGTGTGTGTGTGTGTGTGTGTGTGTGTGTGTGTGTGTGTGTGTGTGTGTGTGTGTGTGTGTGTGTGTGTATATATATATTAATAAATCCAACCCCACTACCAACCAAAATGGATTAATCGCATTATTGCGCGCATTGTAATGATCAAATCAGAATGGTTTACGCAGACCTACATCACAGATTAGTTCTGCTGAATACGGGTGTAGCTAAAGACAGTACAATATTGGAAACTATCTATAGATTGCTAATTTGCGACGGTTCATTTTCGAAATTAATTACTTACTAAATTAGCCCCCACCTCACCAACAAATATAAATGAGATCTATGGATCAGATACACACGCACGGACACACAGACATATAATGAGCTTACTCAGGATTATCTCAGAATGTGATACGTAGACGTCAAATGCTGAAGAAGAAATATTGCTCTAAACAAAAGGACAGTTGATATAAGACTTTTTTTTAAATCGAAAAGTGTAGTATAACCACTGGCCTGTATGAACGACTTTGGGTTGGGGTTGAGGGGTGGACTGACGGATCAGG
Organism: Symmetromphalus regularis; assembly: GCA_032355785.1. NCBI lineage: Eukaryota > Metazoa > Mollusca > Gastropoda > Neomphalida > Neomphalidae > Symmetromphalus > Symmetromphalus regularis. The sequence continues at coordinate 840 of JAULBS010008673.1, read as the reverse complement.
TACAAATTCTATATCAGATTTCAGTTACAATGGGAAACAATGTGTTAAAAAAATGGCCGCTCGCCCCCTCCCCCAGTTCCTACGGGCCTGACACAGCAAAGGATAATTTTTCTGTAGAGCAAATGCCGCAGATATCGTGTTTTTAATCCAATGGCTGTTGATTACAAGGGCCTAGCTTGGGATTTTCCGGTAGTACGCAAACTTTTTCGACTATGGAATAAAACGCTATTGGCCGTGCGCACTACCCCCCCCCCCCCCTACCCACCTCCCCCCGAATCTTTAAAAAATGTAATCTCAGATGATACGCAGCTGCGTATCTGCGTATGTGGAAGCTAAATCCCTGGATTAAACTATGTGCAGTTGGCGATTTTAAACATTCCTTTCCTTTAGAGCTGGCGTCACTACTGAGTGGACGTGATAAGTGACGTGTACGGCAGATCGCAATAATAAATCACGCTATTTGTCTTCAACAGTGTCGATATGGTTTCCGCTCACAACAAAACGGAAATTGTCCCGGTTTCCATTCGATCATTTATAATAAAACAATCGAAAACAAACTACATAAGCAATTTGTACAAAAATATATCAAAACTATTTTCTTTAATAAACGATCTTGTCGATTATTCTGTTTATCTGGATTGAACCCCCACCCCGCTCGAACATTCATTGTTTGTTTAATGTTGAAATGTCCATATACCAGCAGGGTGTAACTTTTGTCTTTCAGTATAAGCATTACTAGACGGTTTGTCGTAAGAGTTATGCGGCAAAAAAAAAAAAAAAAAAAAAAAAAAAAAAAAAAAAAAAAAAAAAAAAAAAAAAAAAAAAAAAAAAAAAAAAAAA
>JAULBS010008662.1:0-11234 GCA_032355785.1 Symmetromphalus regularis | reverse complement strand
ATGTAAGACAGTGAATAATGTTTTATTTAGATATAATGTAAGACAATGAATAATGTTATATCTAGATACAGTGTAAGTCAGTGAATAATGTTTTATTTAGATACAATGTAAGACAGTGAATAATGTTTTATTTAGATATAATGTAAGACAATGAATAATGTTATATCTAGATACAGTGTAAGTCAGTGAATAATGTTTTATTTAGATACAATGTAAGACAGTGAATAATGTTTTATTTAGATATAATGTAAGACAATGAATAATGTTATATCTAGATACAGTGTAAGATAATGAATTATGTTTTATCTAGATACAATGTACTTCAATGAATAATGTTTTATTTAGATACAATGTGCTGCCAATGAATGACATCAACTTTGGCTCACTGTTGGCTAACAGTAAGAAGACACGACAGTTTGTGATTGAGAACAAGGGGGAGTTTGACTTTAGATACACCATCTCAAAGAGGCTGAAGGAGACCACACAACAGGCATCCAATATGAGAAACTTTAGACCGTCAGTTCCAGTATTTTCATTTTCAAATTAGTTTTTTTCTTTTAGTTTTAAAATATTCATTATTAAATTTGTTGGTCCAATATTAGAATTATGTTTCATTATTTTCATTATTCAATTCATTAAGCCAATCATAGAAATACAGGTTCCATATATTTTTATTATTAAATTCATTAGTCTATAGAAAAAAAAGGACTTATTTTCCAGAGTAAATATACACACTTTTACTAAATGTATCACAGTAGTCATACCAAACAATATTGACAGAAAAAGCAGCGAATCAGGGGGTACAGGGGGTCCAGTATTCCGACCATAAGCTTTAAGGGGAAATGGTTCTAAGCACCACTACATTTGGCAGCGGTAGACTGGTTAACTAGCAGAACGTCAGTAACATGACGTCACAAAGGATAGGTTCAGTGCTGAAACATACCCAGTGACATAACAAAATACCATCAGTCACATTTGGACAACCCACTTCAGAAATCCTGCATCCACACCTGATAAAAGAAAATGGTATCAGAAGGAAAGTTTTTTATATATATAAAATCACAAAGAGAATTTAATGTGAATAATTTATTTAAATAAGTGAAACATTGATGGCTAAGATGATGACAGTTGAAAGTGATTTTGTCACCTCTCTCCAAAATGAAGACCATAATAATACTAATAACTATTTTACTTTTATCAGTAATATATTAATAAAATTATACCACATCATTATAAACTTATACAGGTCCTGAATTCATGTATATAGTGACTGTTGAGCATCAGTGGACCATTGGTAGGATATTGGACTCTCAAGTTGAAGACTGTGGTTCAAAACCTGTCGAAGGATCACTCACACTTGACTGTCAAAATTTCCAAGTGTCTGACATCCAATAGACAATGATTGATAATTCAGTGTGTTTCAGTGGTGTCATTAAACAAAAGAACAAAAATTTATGACATCCAATATTTAATGATTAATTTAATGGTATCATTAAGAAAAGAAATAAAAATTGTGGATGAAGGGTGGCATTGAATTTGCTAAAAGATATCTTCAGACCATTTAAAATGTTGGGCCAGATAGTGTCTTTGGCTATTACAGACCTAACTTCATAAAACAACACTTTCCTAAACTTTGTGATCAGTAATCAAACAAAAATCATAAACACACAAACACACACGCATGCACACACACATACACACACAGACACACACACATACACACACACAAACATATACACACACATACACACCAATACACACACACAGAAACACAGATACACACACACATACACATGTACAAACACACATACTTGAAACAAATGATCTTTTACTACTAGAAGTTTGACAAAATTCTACCATTTTGTTTAATATCACTGCATGTTAGTATCATATCACAGTTAATTTTCTTCTCCTGATGTCCTGCTTTTACTAACTTCTGTACATGCACTGTATAAGATAAGTAGTGTCTAAGTGTGCTAACAACAGAAATATATATCAGTATGTAATTGAAATATTATATTCTTGTAATCAAAGCTTACAAAATGTTATGTCAAAAACAAGTGGTATTTCTTTCTTCAATGCCACTTCTATCTTTCTGTCAAAGTTCTTGCAAATAAGCTTCATTATTTTCCTAGGCCTGTCAGGGGAGACAAGCGCAGCAAATCGCGAGATGGGTCGAGTTCTGGGCGCTCAATAGCTAAACCCAAGCGAGCTGAATCTATCAGGTATATATAGCTGTGGCATTTCGCTATTACCCGCTGACAGTGTTGTCTCCTTCATTTAATTTTAAAATTAATTTCTCTTGTTTATTTCTTTCTTTAAGGTAATATTTTCTACATTTGTAATTCTATTTTGTCTAAAAAAAATATACTTTTATAAATTAATTAATTAATTAACATTATAAATATATTAAATTTTAATATCCATGAGACACATCATATCTAGTTATATATTAAAGTGATATGACACACTTAAAGTATTGCAGTCAGTTATTTTAATATGAATGCTATTTATAGATGATTTACAGAAGAACCATTATTAAAATTAATGTTGCGTAATAAATAGAATATTAAACTCAGTTTACTAAATCTCATAGCAAATTAAAATTATTTCACAAGGAACACTTAACAAGAATGAAATGACATTTCATTTAACATCAATATTATTTATTTATTTCTCTGTCTGTCTGTCTCTTTGTTTGTTTGTTTGTTTGTTTATTTATTTTATTTCAATATTGTCTCTTAGCTTGGATTGAACATGGTGTTTATTTTTAATGCTATCTCTTTTGCTTTTAACACTGGCTCTGGTTTGTTTGGTTTTCTCTGTTATATATGTTTACACATTTCTATATTTAGTTTATATTTAGTCTCTTTGTTTTCAAGCACAGTTAATGATTTGAATTAAAGCACAGATACAGAGGAGGGGAGGGGTATTCATGACCCTTATTTTGTTAGAATTCAAAATTTTGTACAATAAAAGTGTGTTTCTCCTACTGCCTACCCCCATAGACCCACTTAGCATCCCAGAGAACCATAACACCTCATAGCATTATGTAAATTTGAAGATTTATCCTTGGAATCCAGGGGCATCAATCCTGGTGGGGATGAGGAGGTGCCTATATAATTAACTCCCCATCCTACTTTTTGCTTCAAAAAATTGAAATTAAATTGCCTAAATAATCTTTTCCAGTATTTCTCTTTATTATATCAACGTAACACTTAACCATATGGCCTTATGTAAATTTGAAGATTCATCCTTGGAATCCAGGGGCATCAATCCTGGTGGGGATGGGGGGTGCCTATATAATTAACCCCCCACCCTATTTGTTACATTTCAAAAAATTGAAATTAAATTGCCTAAATAATAATCTTTTCCAGTATTTCTCTTCATGATATCAACATAACACTTAGCCATATGGTCTTAGATTAAATATACTGAAGTACACAGGGGGTTCTATTCAGGTACATCAATCTTGGAGGAATGGAAGGGACACATGACCCAACTTTTTGAAATGGGGCAATGCTCCAGGAAGCGATTGTCGCCCTTCTTTGAATCAGTAGGATAATTAACATTATATTTGTCACTTAACTTTAATACCTTTCTAACAATTATCTCTCAAGTGCTATATATATTTACATTGAATTCTTGCTAGACCATGTCAGTGTACTAGTTTAGATAGATAGTTGACCTTTATAAATATGGCTCATGGTTGTTTACTGTGACGTTGTTTCTGCAGACAAGATGCTGGAACTGGACAGTCTCGTCTAGTTCAAGGTATCTTCACTATCTTCCCAGCATTCGGGATCATCCTGCCCAACGGTCACCAGACCATTACTGTGGACTGTGTTGCCGAGCAACAACAAGGTCACTTTGAAGAGGTTAGAATAGTAATAATTCCATTTCCATATTAATGATACCTCCTTTTTTTTCTTTTTTTTTTTCTTGATACACAACTAATGTTATAATTTGTATTCATAAAATGTTTGCTTTTCATGATTAGTATCAGGGAGCATTGCAAAAGAATTGTGAGGTCAAAGAAATGAAATTATTTGGTAAGGGAGCATTGCATTTCTTATTTGAAACACGCTGAAGACAAGAAAATATCTTAGTAGTGGTGGTTGGTAAAAAAAAAAAGTAGTTATGTTTCTTTGGTTTCAAAGTACATCCTAATATTGTGACCATGACATAGTTAATTAGGGAGGGACATTAAATAGGGAATATACAGTATTAGTTATATGAATAACTTTCTAGGAGTAAAGAAATTCAGCTCTCTATATACTGAACAGTAAAAGAAATGCAAATGTTTGTTCAGATCCAGTTTAATTGAATTAGATGAAACATTCATAAAACTCATGCTGTGCATGCTTTACACTTCTCTCCACATGCCTCCAGTAAGCAAACCATCCAACATAAAAATATGATTAACTTTTATTCAGTAACATTGCAAGTTAAATTTGCATTTCTTTTGCTGTTCAGTATATTTATGTTTTATTTTTTGACAGGATATCTCTATAGACATCACAGACAGAGAACCGTCTGATAATCGTGGTGGGATTCCGTACAAGTTGATTGCTGAGGCATGCATTCCATCGATTAACACCGAGGACATTGGCTCCATCTTTGAGGAGCATCACATCTGCAAGAACCTCAGCGTCTGGCAGCACCTAAACCAGATAGAGAGCGGAGGAATCTACGGGGAGGAAGAGCGACGGTTTGTTTTCAACAACGTCATCGTCGGACGCAAAGCCAAGGCCAGGTTTAAGATTTCCAACACCAACAAGGTGCCCTGTGATGTTGTTTTCACTCTGAAGCCAGTGACAACTAAAGGACTTCCCAAGATGACAGATATATTTGAAGTAGAACCATCACGTGCACAGATACCCAATCACAGTCACACGTACATTACTGTGACCTTCAACCCACCATCAATGCAGGTTTGTAAGCTTTTGTTTTGTATTCTGCTTAGATTTTCTCAGTGGACCCATTTGCAGTTTGGACTATTTTCCGTTTCAACCAGTGGTCCACAACTGGTTGATCAAAGCCCATGGTATGTGCTGTCCTGTCTGTGGTGCGGTGCATATAATTGCTGCTTATTGGAAAGAGTAGCCTATGTGGTGGCAGCGGATTTCCTCTAAATAAATATGTCGGAATGACCATATGATTGACGTCCAATAGCCGATGATACGATAAAAATCAATTTGCTCTGGAGGTGTCGATAAATAAAACAAACTTTACTTTACTTTTTTTTTGCTTAGATTTATACGGTCATAAATATTTTCATTGTCAACTTATAATAGTTTCTAGGGTCAGGGCCTACCTAGCTTGGGGGTGGGGATTTGTCCCCTTAGTAATCTTTGGCACCCTTTTTTTGCGATAATATTTACATTTATTATTGAGTATGTTGTAGGCAGCCTTCAAATGACTTATGGTGCCCCTATTCAGTCTCTTTCCCCCAACCCCCCAATATTTAAATTCATTAAATGTTCATAAAAATATAAATTAATTTTATGAAAAGGGAAATGATACATGTATTTTTAATAAATTTAAAACTTTTTTTAAAAATAAAAAGCCATTGAATATTTTCTATATTTTATTAGTATAGTCAACCAAAAAAGAAAGTTTGCATGTAACCAATAGACTTTTATTTCATAAGCCAGACGACATTCATGGCAGAAATTCTGAAATTAAATAACCACCCATTTAGGAGGTGTGTGTGTGTACAGTAATATCACAAGTTGCACACTGTTTGCTGCCAGTTGACTATTACTGTGACCACCTCATGAAACAAAAATATTTCAACATGCATTCTAATCTTTCTTTTTTGGTTGAGTATATATTATTAACAAAACTCATAAAATTTTAATTTAGTTTTTTAAATATTTCATCATGCATACAAATCTTTCTTTTTTGGTTGAGTATATATTATTAACAAAACTCATAGAATTTTAATTTAGTTTTTTAAATATTTCAACATGCATACTAATCTTTCTTTTTTGGTTGAGTACATGTATATATTATTAACGAAACTCATAAAATTATAATTTAGTTTTTTAAATATTTCAACATGCATACTAATCTTTCTTTTTTGGTTAAGTATATATTATTAATGAAACTCATAAAATTTTAATTTAGTTTTTTAAATATTTCAACATGTATACTAATCTTTCTTTTTTGGTTGAGTATATATTATAAACGAAACTCATAAAATTTTAATTTAGTTTTTTAAATATTTCAGAGTTTTAGCTCTGTGTTTGAAGCAGCTATTGATGGACTTGGACAGAATCAGACACGAGGCAAGTCACTCATATTCGAAGTGTCTGGAGAGGGAAATCTGCCAAGAATCACGATCGGAAAACCAACTATCAGAAACAAGAGAGGACAACCCCTGCTTCTGTTTAAGCGGATACTGCTCGGAAGGTCCCAACCACTGCCCTTGACCTTGCGCAATGAAGGGTCACTTCCCAGCAAAGTGTGTATATTTGAAAATTGTATTCTTTTAATATTTTTATTTTATTTTTGACTTGAAGTTGTTGCATATACTAAAGCTCTGATAAATTCTGGATGATTTATGATGGTGTGTGACTTCTATATTTCTGTATGTTTTATAACTGCATTGTTATGTATTTAGTAAGCCTCTGTGGTTCAGTGGAAGAACATCAGACTCTCAAGATGAAGACAGTGGTTCAAAACCCCTTGGAGGCTGGCTTACACTTGACTAGGTGTTAAAATTATCAAATGTTTGATATCTAATAGGCAATGGTTAATAAATCAATGTGCTCTAGTGAGTTTAAAAAAAAAAAATAATAATAATAATAATATTAAAAATTGTGTATTCTTCACCCCTAATAGCCAATGCTTATTTTTATAGGTAAGGGGACTGTTAAACCATATTCACTCTCCATCAATCAATCAACTGGTGTATATATTTTGCTTCAAAATTTAAATGTAAATCTGCCAGATGTTTCTAAAATATGAAATATCTTGTGTAACAGGTTGACATAGATCTGATTGACCCAGATGGTGTGTTCATGCTGCAGCCGACCGGAGAGACTAGCGCGCTCATTGGAGACATCGACATGAATCTTGAAGGTAGATAAGTGAACAATGCATTGATCAGTAGTGATCCTTACCAATGTATTGATCGGTAGTGATCCTTACCAATGCATTGATCGGTAGTGATCCTTACCAATGCATTGATCTGTAGTGATCCTTACCAATGCATTGATCGGTAGTGATCCTTACCAATGCATTGATCGGTAGTGATCCTTACCAATGCATTGATCATTACCAATGCATTGATTGGTAGTGATAGTTAACAGATTGGTTAAGATTTTCAATAACTATTCATGTTAGACTATGAGTAATAAATACAATAACCAACTCAACATTCTGAAATATGGATTATCTGATCCAAAGCTGTTTCAGTAATGGGGCCTATACTTCTCAAATCTTCCCAGTCTGATAAAAACTGATATTTGTGACAGTCCTGCCAGATACATATATATGCAAGTCAGACATTGGATCGATCCTTCTCAGTAGACCCATTCGTAGTTTGGGCTGTTTTCCATTCCAACCAGTGGCCACAACTGGTTGATGAGAGGCTGTGGTATGTGCTGTCCTGTCTGAGGGAAAGTGCATATAAAAGACCCCTTATCAGAAAGAGTAGCCTGTTGCAGCAGTGTGTTTCCTCTAAAGAAATATGTCAGGATGACCATATGTTTGACGTCCAATAGCCGATGATAAGATAAAAATCAATGTGCTCTAGAGGCATCATTAAATACAACAAATTTTACTTTAGTTTATGCCAGACAGACTGGCAAGATAGCCATTTTTCTAAAACTCTGATTTGTGAGCTATAAAGTTTGGGACTGACAACATTCATTTTACTCAGGACAGATAAGTCATAATTCCTCATAACCCGTAAATTATTGTCTGTATTCTATCTTTGATTACAATGTAATGACAAGGTTTTATTTACAGCGGTCAGGAAGAGACCACACACAGCATCAGTTGTCGTAAATGTCGGTGAGTGTGCCACATTCGACGTAATCTTCAGTCCCAACATGACCCAGCGCTTCCAGGCCCACGTGCGTCTGTCTGTGATCGACAACCAGTACGAGGACTCCATCATTCAGCTGGTTGGCGAGGGTTACGAGGATGACATCACACTGGATAACATTCACAGCATCATCAGCCGTGTCGACCCGGCGTCCGAGGAAGGAAGTATGGCTGATGATGATGTTGCAGGTGAGAAATTGAAATTGTTACCTTTTTGAGCAGAAGATTTTTTTTTTTTACCATTATAGTGATGTTTATTATTTTATTTAATATATATATTATGTTATCATTATATTGTTTACAGTGATTTGCAATAAAATGAATTTTTTGGTTTAGACATAGTTTGACCCCCAATATCCAATGTTTATATTTGTGCTTTACTAACAGGTGCAAAGTTGGGTATGGGAGGGAATGGAGCATTTCCCCTGTCCAAAGCTGGGGGATGTGTCTCCCCATACCCCAGGATTGACACCATTATAGACCCCGTGTGTCCATCAGTATATTTTTGCTAAGAGCACATGGTTAAGTATTACATTGATATCATAAAAATTATTATTTAAGCATTTGAATTAAAAAATTTGTAGCAAAAAGTGGGTGGTGGAGATAATTATAGAGGCATCTCCCTGTCCAAAAAATGGGAGGATGTGTTCCCCCAGGATTTACGTCTCTGGGCCCATATTTTCAAAGCATTCATAACTATGAATTTGTCTTGGTGACGTTATATTTCATGATTTTGTATACAGTGACTACAAAAAATGATGTCACTAAGACAACTTTACAATATCGTAGCACTAAGAGAGCTTCAAAAATATGGGCCCTGATTACCAAGCTGACTTTGCTGAAATGTTTACAGAGTTGTACGAACTGGAAATGTTTTATTTGATTACAGCTGCCAAGCCAAATCTGATTAAATTTGGAGATTGTTATATCAATGAGCCGAGGACGCTGACATTCGCAATGACGAATCACTCGAAGATGGATTGTGTGAGATTCGAGTGGCCTGAACAGGAACAGCTGAAATTCTCTCCACAAGTCGGCCATCTTCATGCCGGCTGTACTAAAGACATCTCCATCACATTCAAGTGTGAGAGTCCACATACCATGACCGAGCATCCAGTCCAGTGCGCCGTCACCAAGATTACCTTCGACAAACCTGCAGACCAGGTAAAAATTTATAAAATAAATAAAAGTATTTATCCATTTTCAAGAGTATAGCTACACTGTCACAGACTCACACTGTAAGGATGTGCAAACAATTTTTCTCAGCATCATATGTTCATTTATAATATGTGACATGCTACCAGTGCTACAAACGAAAATAAGCCCTGATGTGCTATATGGGTTGTTTTCATTCTTTTTGAAAATGTAAAGTGATCAAACCTTGTATTTTGTTACAGTTAACATATTTTGCTCTAAAATATCATTAAATATGTTTAAAAGTATTGGAAAAACAGTGATATAGATAACACCATTTTTAAAGTCATTTTTCTCAAAATGGCTGCCAGCATACCTTTCAACATCAAACATCCATAACTTCAAGACTAATTGCAGTAGAAACTTGATTCAAGAATCAAAATAAAGAGCAGAATCAAAACATTTTGACAATGTCAATAGATAAAACAGTCACAATTCAAATTAAGATTCATTTCGTGATGATAGGTTACATATGCGTATTTTTTATTACTACTTTCGGATGGCGTTTTGTAAACAACCCCTGGAATTGCCCGCGGCAATCGGCAATGCGGTAGAGATAGCCGGGGAGTTTTTTTATTCGCCGCGGCACTTTATTTTGCCGAATACTTTTTTTTTTCAACTAGTACTTTTTTTCTTATTATTAAAAATAAAGTATACTTTATGCTAAAATTACCGTGGAAAATGCCGTGGAAACTATTTCTCCACAGCATTTATTTTGCCGTGGACATTTTGTTAATTTCAGGAATTGAGTTAAAGAGAACCACTCATACTGAACTGTTATGACAACTAAATACTCTGTTACGTATCGGTAGTTGGACAATAAAAGAAAAACAACACTACTTTTTATCTACTTTAATGCATAAAATTACAATAGTTTTAAACGCATACTCTCACGGATCCTTGACCTAATTAATTTCCAAACATAGAATTAATTTTAAATATAAACATTTGATTTGTCCATTGAAATATTTCATTCAACTACTTTCATAACCACGCATCTCGCTTAATATCAATATTTTAAAAATAATAATGGATTATGCTCACGAACAAATAAATCGAGTTCCAATCTTGAAATTAGAAATTAAAAAAAAAATAATATGAAAAAAAATCGACTCGACTCGACATAGAATTCCCTATACCATGATTCAGTTAAAATGTCTTGTGTGATATGAAAATGAGATCTAGCATAACAAATGCATGTACGTTTCATTCGTAATCAATATTTAGAGCACAAAGTCCCTTAAATTTCGTGGGACTATGCCATTAACATAGAAATATAAACAACAGTGTGTTTGCTTTACGTATAATTATGTATTTCGTCTTATGCCACTATTTTGCTACTAATATGAGGGGCTATCTATCCGATCAGAGCAGGATTTCGAAATTGGGGGGCCCGAGGAACTTCAGGTTCGGGAGCCCCTCAACATAGAAATTAAATTACATGACAAATAAAAATGAATGAATAGAACTAATTTTATAATTATTACCTTTTTTTATAAAGAAAGTCTTAAGTCGGGTGGTGGAAACTCAGAATCACCTGACTACTGTGGCAGACGTATTCTTGCAGACGTAAACACGGCCATCTTATTATACCATGTGTTCTATAAAACGGCTTTTATGATTGGTTGTTCACAAAGTGCAAAAAATTATTTTCGGTTGCATTTATATCTAAACAAACGGTTTTTGTTCTTTTTGCACACAAAGCAGATAGATAATGTTTTATTATATTTTATGATATATATAATCAAACTAAAGTCAACAATAAGTATGACTAAATAGTGTTTTGATCCTATTTAGGTGTTTTGATTCTAACTGAGCAAGTGGCTTACAAAATCAATCATGTCGAAAAATATATTATGATAGAAATAGCCAAATAGCAGTATGTACGTACATAAATACATTCACACATACATACATACATTCATACATACATACATACATACATACATACATACATACATACATACATACATACATACATA
>JAULBS010008651.1:0-11234 GCA_032355785.1 Symmetromphalus regularis | reverse complement strand
CCATAGACAGGACTGCACATACCACGGCCTTTGATAAACCAGTTGTGGACCACTGGTTGGAAAGGAAAATAGCCCAACCTGAGGTCCACTGAGAAGGATCGATCCGACGACCGACCGATTCACAGGCAGACACGCTTCCATTTGAGCTACATCCCGCTTGTAATCACTGTTTGATAAATGCAAGGCACAAAATAACTATTTTTTTTAAGTGTGCCTTAGTGGTCCAGTGGAAGAACGTCGGACTCTCAAGCTAATGACAGTGGTTCAAAACCTGTTGGATGAAGGCTCACACTTAACTACATGTCAAAATAACCAAATGTTTGCCAGCCAATAGCCGATGATTAATAAATCAGTGTGCTCTAGTGGTGTCGTAAAACAAAACAAACCATTTTTTTGTCATTTTATTGCCAGGTAAAGGTGTTAATATTTGTGTGAATACATTGTTGAATTAATATTTGTAAAATGATGATTCTAAGACATTGTCTGTTGGTTTCAGGCCGGCCGAACTGCAATTTTACACAAGCATAGCATCAGTTGTTGTACAGATTCCTGCATGTTTTATTATGATGGACATCCCAGCCATACAGAAGACCCTAAGCTATACAATGATGTCATCTCTCATTCTCAACGGCATCTTCTTTCATTTTCAAAGTATCACAGCCTATGTTTTAATGGGTTATATATCTCCAGTAACACACAGGTTAGTATTTTACAGCCTATTTTTTAATGGGTTATATATCATTGGTAACATGTTAGTATTTCACAGCCTATGTTTTAATGGGTTATATATTGCCGGTAATGTATGTTAGTATTTCACAGTCTATGTTTTAATGGGTTATGTATCATTGGTAACACATGTTAGTATTTCATAGCCTATGTTTTAATGGGTTATATATTGCCGGTTATGTATGTTAGTATTTCACAGCCTGTTTTAATGGGTTATATATATCACCAGTTACACATTAGTATTTCACAGCCTATGATTTAATGGATTATATATTGCCAATAAGATGTTAGTATTTCACATCCTATGGTTTAATGGGTTATATATCACTGGTAACACGTTAGTATTTCATAGCCTATGGTTTAATGGGTTATATATAACCAGTAACACACAAGTTAGTATTTCACAGCCTATGTCATATATTGCCAATAACACGTTAGTATTTCACATTCTGGTTTAATGGGTTATATATCACCAGTAACACACAAGTTAGTATTTCACAGCCTATGTTTTAATGGGTTATATATTGCCAATAACATGTTAGTATTTCACTGTCTGGTTTAATGGGTTATATATCACCAGTAACAGACAAATTAGTATTTCACAGCCTATGTCCTAATGGGTTATATATATCACTGGTAACACATGTTAGTATTTCACAGCCTATGTTTTAATGGGTTATATATTGCCAATAACACGTTAGTATTTCACAGCCTCTGTTTTAATGGGTTATATCACTGGTAACACATGTTAGTATTTCACAGTCTGGTTTAATGGGTTATATATCACCAGTAACAGACAAGTTAGTATTTCACAGCCTATGTTTTAATGGGTTATATATTGCCAATAACACATTAGTATTTCACAGCCTATGTTTTAATGGGTTATATATCACTGGTAACACATGTTAGTATTTCACAGCCTATGGTTTAATGGGTTATATATCGCTGGTAACACATGTTCGCATTTCACAGCCTATGTTTTAATGGGTTATACATCACTGGTAACACATGTTAGCATTTCACAGCCTATGTTTTAATGGGTTATACATCACTGGTAACACATGTTAGTATTTCACAGCCCATGTTTTAATGGGTTATATATCACTGGTAACACATGTTAGTATTTCACAGCCCATGTTTTAATGGGTTATACATCACTGGTAACACATGTTAGTATTTCACAGCCTATATTTTAATGGGTTATACATGATTGATAACACGTTGGTATTTTAGAACTTTTTTTCTTGCTTTTTTTCACTTTGGCTAATGCATTATCAGTTTATCACAAACTTTCACAAGTCTGTGTCTAAGTATTTATATATATATATATAATAATTATATTGTTTTTTTTATTTCAGTGTGGCCAACACAGTAAAGCGAGCTTTTCTAATTTGGTCATCTGTGATTGTTTTCGGAAACCCAGTGACATTTCTTAGTGGCATGGGAACTGCGACTGTTACAGTCGGAGTTCTATTATACACAAAAGCTAAAGACTACGATTTAAATAGGAGGGAACTCATTGCTCACTACGCCCGGTCTGCGGATATTCCTTTAACAGTAGACAAAATTGTATAGTATTTAACAATGAATGTATAGATATTTGTATATTCGTCATGTCAGGTGTGTTTGCTTTAATGAATCACTACAGTCAACTTGTGAAAAGTTATTTTTTTTTTTTTTTTGATGCTGTAAATTAGGAAATTAGTGTGGAAAATGTGATGACTAGTACAATATATATTCGGTCATACTGCGGTCTTTTTTCCCTCCAGAACATGCCTTAAAAACCTGACCCATCTTATAAATATGATCTCAAGTCAAACCTCTATTTTCGGCAATCACCAGTTACAATAACTGGTCACAAAAATGGCCGATTTTCAAAAAATATTTTTTTGTCAGAGGCCAATTTCTTTTCAATTCATATAAATTGGACACATTCACAAAGGCATTGCTATGGGAGCTTCACATTTTGTGTTTTAACTGCATTCGTTAAATAAAATTCATTGTTGAAGAGAATTTAGAAGTTCTGAAATTCAGGCAAATATAAATTGAGAGTTGTCTACCATAACTTGAATTACTCGGTGCTTTCAAAATGGCAGACTGCTAAATGTATGGATAAATACTGGACGTAAATGATAAACATGTTGACTGAAATAAAAGTATGTGCGTAATTTTCTGTTCAGTAGCACTCCGTAATGTGGCTATCCGTGCATGGAAGTTAAATTCGGCCTCTTCACATCAGCGGCAACATGCACACAGGAATTCTTGAAAATTTTACCCCATCTTACAAACAAGTGGAAAGCAAAAATCTCCCAGAACACTCCAAAAACACTCCCGGTCTTATAGGCAATATCACCTTATAACTCAATGAATACGGTATGTCGACAAAGTAATTTATTCAGGTCTGAGAATATTGCGCTATTAATAGTTTCATTTCCGGCATAGCTCTTTTAAGACTCATTTTACATAATCATTTTTTTCATTCTACCATATACCATTTTCAACGAGTTGTATTATTAAAACAGGTAACATAAAATGAAATAGGTTACTATATACGCAAATATTTTTGCAGTAAAAAATTATAGGCTTTCGTTTTTTCATTTTCATGAAGAATTAAAATGCCTACATAATAATCTTTACCTGTATTTCTATTTATTGTATCAATGTAACACTTAAACATGTGGTCTTTGCGTAAATTTACCAAAGTACACGGGGGTCTATAATTGCATCAAACCTGGGGGACACATCCCCCCACATTTTTGGGAAATGGAGATGGTCCATCCACGAACATTTGGACAGGGGGATGTTCCATCCCCCCCATCCCCCACATTTTCATGAATCCATTTTCGCATACTATCCACGTGTTATATGTATTTCCATTCTCCGCATACTACCCACGTTTTATATGTATTTCCATTCTCCGCATACTACCCACGTTTTATATGTATTTCCATTCTCCGCATACTACCCATGTTTTATATGTATTTCCATTCTCCGCATACTACCCATGTTTTATATGTATTTCCATTCTCCGCATACTATCCACGTGTTATATGTATTTCCATTCTCCGCATACTACCCATGTTTTATATGTATTTCCGATAAGACATGTTTTCGATTGAACACATGATAATTTGTTTAATATATTATGGTACGGTGTTCACAGCCAAACCAGAAATAAGTTTGCAAGTAATTGAATTTGCAGCCCTATTGGCATCATGTTCGTGATTTTAGCAGTATATTTTATTTTATAAGGTTTTGCGTATATGGTACCTAATGTTTTTGTTTACCTAACCCACACAGATTTTCAGTTTTTTCAGACCTGTTTTATAATTGACATATTTTAATTTGACCCGTCACACTGTAACCAAAAAAACAAAGCAAGATGCAATAATAAAAATTAACATTTTAGAGTACCCCAGGCACATTGGTTTCACAGACATTGAATTTCAGAGAAGGCTCAATGGGTATGTGTTTTTCCTATTTGCACTGACCAGTGGTCCACAACTGATTTATTAAAGGCTGTGGTATGTGCTGTCCTGTCTATGGGAAAGTGCATATAAAAGATACCTTGTTGCTAATCAGAAAGAGTAGCCTATTTGGCAGTTGTTTTCCTCTAAAGACCATGAAGTTTTGTTTTATATAACGACGCCTCTAGAGCACATTGATTTTTATCTTATCAGCAGCTATTGGACATCAATCATATGGTCATTCTGAGAAATTTATTTAGAGGAAACACATAGGCTACTCTTTCCCTTAAGCAGCAAGGGGTCTTTTATATGCACCATCTCACAGACAGGACAGCACATACCATGGCCTTTGATGAACCAGTTGTGGACCACTGGTTGGAATGGATAATAGCCCAAACTGCAAATGGGTCCACCAAGAAGGATCGAAGATTGGTTATTATATCCTGGAGGTTCCTCTTTGTCATACTCATGATTTAGAGAATTCTTTTTTTCACATTATATCATTTAAATTTATATATTAAGATTGCATAAACATAATATGTTTTGTCCACATACCACTCTTTCTTCATTGATATGAACACTGATTCATTTTAAAAAATCTTTTTTTAAATTTTCAAAGGTTGACTGTACGTATAAATATATTTATAATAAGTGTTTGTGCGAAATGTATATAAACAAGCACACTTGTTTGATTGTGAGGTGTGTATTGGTGAGTGACATTGCGAGAAAAAGATTTATTATAGAATTTATGTTTGTATTATCTTTTTAGAAAAATTATCATGTCTCAAAGCTGCAACCTCGGGAGTAGTTTTAATTTTGACTGTTTGAAATATATATATCTGGTTTGTTTTATGCCTATGTTTCGTCGTGGTAATGCAATCAATAAACACATTATTACTTACCTTTAAAATACATCTGTGCAGTCGTTCTGTTGTATCAATGCGCCATTAATTTTCAGTAATGGAGTTACGATTCAATAACTCTCCTTTACTAAGAGCTATTACATCACCATATCTAGTAAATATTTATCACTATTTATTACATTCAGACATTACATTTACATTCTTAACATTATATTTCTATAACATCATTGTGACAATACACAGAAATACATAAACATTAATGATTAAAATAAATGAACTTATGAAGACTTGAACTACTGTCCATCAACACTAGCTCTTTATCAAACGGCGCTAAACAAACAATTTGGTAAAATGTGGATTAAAACTTGTAGTCAATCTTTTTTTAGAGAGTAGTACAAATTATGGAAAATAACTAAATTTAAAGATGTAGTAGTTTGTAATGATTAGCATGTGCACCGGAACCCTGAAATGGGAGCGTCTATGTTCACAAAAATTTCAACTGTTTTATTAGAACTACACAAATAGTACATTTTAAAGTATGGTAGTTTTAAACACTTTTAAATTACTATAAACAAAACCTATAATCGTTGGTGTATTTTAAGTAGGGGAATGATCCTAGTACATTTGTAACTCACCATTCCTGAAAATTAATGGGACTCGGCCCTGATGTGCCTCATTTCAATTATTTTTCAGGGATGGAGAGTTAAAGAATCATTCCCCTTAATGTATTTTGCATGAGTATCAATTTCCAATATTTAGATGAAACAGTTAATTTTTTGGTCTGAAATTGCATCCCGTTCTAGCAATTATTGTACATGATATTTAGAGAAATGTTCACAGATCAAACACGGACACACTAGATTTAACAGATGTACAGTTCCTATAGCGATTTGGTGGCAAATAATCTTTCAAAAATGGCAAGAGCAGTGATCACTGGTAACCTGAAATGTATTTCGTGTTCTTTCCTATGTTTATTAAGACTTGTACAGCCAACAAATCTGATAAGACATTGTGTGTCTTGCAACCACTGTTTATTTGGTATCATGACAGTACCCCTCCAAAGAGAATTACCCCTGGACAATATCCCACCATAATTATAATATTGTGGAATCTATCATGGAATCTAGTATATAAATTATATAATCATTTAAAATAAAGGTTTTTTTTTTAAGGAAATTAACATATATTTTGTAATACATACATTATTATTGGGGATATTGTCCAGAGGTAATTTACATACGGAGGATATTGTCCTAGAACCTTTTATTTACTGACTACCCAGAAGTAAAATAAAATGCATTTCAGACAGGGTGCATTGTGGTACTTTAGGATATATAAATGGTGGAGGGGAGGGTGCTGGTCAAAGCCAGCGTGTAAACCAGGGATGGGAATTTCCCATCGATGTTTCCAGACTTTTGGGGATTGATTTTAACACTTCCTGCTCTCTCCCACTGCCGTGTCGCTATGCAATCTTTCGCAATGATAGTGTGACCCTCAATAACCGATGTTTACTTTTGTGCTGGGGGGGGGGGGTCATTAAATAAATAAACTACCTCGCAGTGACCCTTCTTTTAGATCTGACTTGTTCTCATCCCTGATAAACTTAAATTAATCATTAAAATCTTGGCAGATATTCTTAAAACATCAATATTTTAAGTTTACAGATTTTCTTTTTGTACTCTTTAAGAATAGAAAAAGTTGATAGTAATTATGAATTGCCCCTAACCCGTGAGATGTTTTAAAGAGAGTAGGTGGTTGCAAGCTATTCGACTACTGAGAGCCTCAATGGTCCAGCGGTAGAACATCAGACTCTCAAGCTAAAGTGGGAGCAGGATGTAGCTCAAAATTGTAGAGTGTCTGCCTGTGAACGGATCAGTCTTCGGATCGATCCTTCTCAGTGGACCCATCTGCAGTTTGGGTTATTTTCTGTTCTAACCAGTGGCCCACAATTGGTTTGTCCTGTCTGTGGGACAGTGCATATAAAAGATCCTTTGCTGCTTATCAGAAGGAGTAGCCTACATGGTGGCAGCAGGTTTCCTCTAAAGACATATGTTAGAATGACCATATGTATGACATCCAATAGCCGATAATGAAAGGGACCACTGGCAGGAACAAAAAATAGCCCAAACTGCAAATAGGTCCATTGAGAAGGATCGATCCCACAACCAACCGGTTCTTACCATTTGAGCTAGATCCCGCTCCTGAACACGCCACACAGACAATTTTTCATTAAAATATGAAGACCTGTGTGTCACAACCCAGTAACCCACATCGAGGCCATTTTGAGAAAATAATGATTTTGTGATGGGTTATTGGGTTACGACAAACATTGAAAATATAATGATATAGGTATCTTCTAGTAATAACGATATCGGTTATCAGGTTACGACAAACATTGAAAATATAACGATCTAGGTATCTTCTAGTAATAACGATATCGGTTACCGGTTTATGACAAACATTGAAAATATAACGATATAATTTTATAACAATTAACTTGCTCTAAACCAAACTGACATTATCGAAAAATTATTTTTATACACTTTTGTATTGCTTTAATAGTGTGGTTTACTAGGTATAACCGTACCAAAAACGTCAAAATGTGGATTATTGAGGTCTTGCACGCACATCGTCATATGTGACGGTAGCAGCAGTTAAAAACAGGCAGCCAATGATCTCCATTAATAAGGAAGACCAAAGCTTTTTTATTTTGTATTAGTTAAAAATATTTTAAATACATGTAGGTAGGAGAGTAGCAATTTTTACTACTTCATAGACAGCTAATGTAACAAACGTCAAAATCTTGTCATTCAAAACTAGATTTTCCTTATCGTACATGGCTTAGGTTGGGAGTGAGTAGGGTCAAAGCTAGTCAGAGTTTCTGATGTTAGACAGCTGTTAATTACTGATGTTTGCTATCTACATATTTCAGTAATTAACAGCTGTCTAACATCAAAGCCAGTATACACATTTAAATTAATCATTAAAATAATTTTTTATATAATAGATTATTTTTAAATATAATAATTTGATTGGGGATGGGGGGGGCCAGGGGATACATTCTGAGAATTAATGCTTTGCTGTCCACGAAAGATGTTGCAAAATTGATCTGCGATGGTATTTTTATCATTATTTGGTGGTTACTTTATTATTTCAACTAAATTACTGTCGTAAGATGATCTCAGTCTTCAGGGCTGGCTTTGTATGAATAGGGATGATAATTTTGAATGTTATGTTATGAAATCTTTCACAGTTAAATTGATATGTTCTAGTGATGTTATTTAACAAAACAAATGGAGGTAACCTACTAATTTTGAATAACCTCTACATTATTTATCTTCATGTGATTTTTTATTTTCCCCTACGAACTTACCATTCTTCTGCTTTAACTTGCTTTAATTAATAGTAATTTGTTCTGTACTTGCTCTTTAAATGCCAAGCATTTCAGTAAAAATGTTTCGGAGGACTTTCTCCATGAGCATCTCTGATAATGTTCTTTAAAATATTACAATTTGTTTATATCTTTTATATTATAGTAAACTGTATTTTGAATATACGTATGTGTCCTGTTCTCACTGGTTGAGAGTTAATTCGCAGCTGGCTTCCCATGCTACAGACAAAAATAGCTGGTGGGGAGGCTATGTGAGTATATTTTTGTTTGTGACAAAATTGAAGTCTTTAAGCATTAAACTTTGGTGTGTTTGTACTGATTTGCTCCAAAACATTTAATAAATATATTTAAAATGCATTTTAATCATCCTATCCCGCATCTACTCAAAGAACAATGAAAACATCAAACTTGATTTTCTTAAAATGGCCGCTACCCCACATCCAGTTTGCAAAAGCTCGTAACTTTCGCATCTCTTTGAGTAGAAATATCATTTAAAGTTTCAAACTAAAGAGCAGAATCTGCACATTTCAGAAATGTAAATATCTCGGAAGTGCCAAAATTCAAGTTACGACTCGTTTCGTGAGAACGGGTCACATATACATGTATCGTAATGCTGAAAGCTCAAACGGTAGCATGTCTTACCTGTGAACTAGTCTGTTGTCGAATTGATCCTTCTCAGTGGACCCATTTGCAGTTTGGATTATTTTCCGTCCCAGTCAGTGATCCACAACTGGTTCATCAAAGGCCGTGTTATGTTCTATCCTGTCTGTGGGACGGTGTATATAAAAGACCCCTTGTTGCTTATCAAAAAAGAGTAGCCTATGTGGCAGTAGCAGGTTTCCTCTAAATACATATGTCAGAATGACCATATGATTGACGTCCAGTAGCCGATAAGATACAAATCAAAGGCGTCGTTAAATAAAACAAAACTTTACTTTGTAATGCTGAGTAGTTAGGACTAAAGCTTTAAATGACATGACAGTCTTATGTTCAAACATACTTATATTTTTTACATGTAAATATTCATGTATAAAGGAAGTACTTCCTTACAGCATGGGCAGCATTTACTGAGCGAATCTGGTTTTAAACCATTTCATCAAAATAAAGAACTGGTGTCCATGACATTATTGTGCTGTGGTGGGTGAAATATTTTCTCATTGTTGTTATAAGACTGGTTAAACGCATACTCCCAAGGACCCTTGACCTAATTAATTTCCAAACAAAGAATTAATTTTAAATATAAACATTTTATTTGTCCATAGAAATACTTTATTCAACTACTTACTTAATCACCGCATCTTGCTTATTATCAATATTTTAAAAATAATAATTAATTATGCTCACGGACAAATAAATCGAAAAATATAACGGTTTTTTTTCCATTGAAGGTGTGACGTATATATTTCGAGTCACGTAATGAGTATTCCCCTGTAAGCCGTTATTTTAAAAATTCTGAATATTTTTTGTAACTGCAAAAACATTTCGTACCAATTTATTTCGCTTACGAGGGTACTGAAATTTGAAATGTTTAAATGTGAAGAAAATCGATCGACGATATGGAATTCCCTATACCATGGTTCAATTAAAATGTCTTGCATGATATGAAAACGAGAACTAGTATAACAAATACATGCAAGTTTCATTCGTAATCAATATTTAGACCACAAAGCCCTTTAAATTCCCTGGGATCATGCCTTTAAAGCTGCTGAATAAACAATATGCTTGGGTGGGTGGGGGGGAATGGAGGGGTTCGTTAAACAAACAAACCTATCCTTTAATCGTTAACGTCAATTGCACAAACTCATCCCTTCCTCGCTATCTCTTCATAACCCGGTCAGATTTGTACATGCGTCTCTCTCCTTGTGTAAAACTGTCATGGGATTGTCGGGATACAATTGTTTCTTCTCAGTTTATCAATACCATTATTATTTAAATATTAAAGGCATAGTCTTGCGAAATTTAAGGGACTTTGTGCTCTCAATATTGATTACGAATGAAACTTACATGCATTTGTTATTCTAGATCTCATTTTCATATCAAGCAAGACATTTTAACTGAACCATGGTATAGAGACTTCCATGTCGAGTCGATGATTTTTTACACATTTAAAGATTTCATATTTAAATATCGGAACTCCTCATAGGGCGACATAAATTGTTACGAAATGTTTTTGCAGTTACAAAAATATTCTGAAGTTTTAAAATTACGGCTAACTGGAGAATACCCGTCACGTGACTCGAAATATATCCGTCACACCTCGTGTTTTTTTTTCGATTTATTTGTCCGTGAGCATAATTCATAATTATTTTTAAAATATTGATAATAAGCGAGATGTGGTGGTTATGTAAGTAGTTGAATGAAGTATTTTTAAGGTCAAATCAAATGTTTATATTTAAAATTAATTATTTGTTTGGAAATTAATTAGGTCAAGGGTTCGTGGGAGTATGCGTTTAAAGCTGCTGAATAAAAAGTATGCTTGGGTGTGGGATGGAGGTGTTCATTAAACAAACCTTGGTTGGTTGTATTTATTTTCGTTCTTGTATCCAATTAATGTTCAAGCACGCTGTCCTGGGCACACAACTCAGGTTCCTGTGCTATCTGTCCAGGACAGGGGCTAGTGTTAGTAGGTGACACGAAACACGCTGCTTTTCGATAAACGGCAAGGGATCTTTTATATCCACTATCCCACAGATAGAATAGCACACACCATGGCCTTTGTTAAACCAGTTGTGGAACACTGGTCGGTGTAAGTGGTATACACATACCCACTGAGCCTTGCGGAGCACT
>JAULBS010008640.1:0-11234 GCA_032355785.1 Symmetromphalus regularis | reverse complement strand
TGCATATGGGTCCACTGAGAAGGATCGATCCGACGACCGACCGGTTCACAGGCAGACACGCTACCGTTAGAGCTACATCCCGCTCCTGTTATGTGATAGAAGACGATGGTAACCAGGGAAATGGTACGCTAATGCTCGCCCTCCTGAACACACAAAGTGTTACAGAGTGGTTGTTACTTACTAGTATTTAGGTTACAGAAAATTCTGAAGACTCGTTGGAAGTTGCACGAATACGGAATAGGAGTCTGTCATTTTATTTTATTTAATATATAACAACGATATTAGCATAAATTGTTTTGATGGATTATTTAAGGATATTGGTGATATCATGGGAATTTAAATTGGAACTAACTTTGTGAAGAAAAACATTAGTGTTTGTAAATATTATTTTCAATTTTTTTGTTGCAGAATTTTCTGCTGAATTTCCCAATTCCTACTGCAGAATATCGCTAATTTTACCGCGGAATTTAATAAATTTTGCTGCGGAATTCAGGGACGACTGGTTTATTCTTTGAACTATGGCTGCATGTGCACGGTACACATTAGACAGAGAATTTTCAATAATTTCCAACTCGAAAGTAAAATCTAAAGTATGAAACATGTTGATATGTTTATTTTTCTTTCCAGAACTGACAGGCAGGCCCATGCAAAGTTGGTAATAGGCTAGGCCAGATGGGAAATGTAGGCCTCCATTTCAGACTCCTCACTAAGTATTTTTGTAATCAGTATTAAATACGAGGGTGAGTAGGTCCCTCAAAAATCGTAATCCCATCCCAGTGATTGAACCCAACTAGCATTATTAAAGTTCTGACCAGCACCGTTTCTCCCATCATTTTTAATACAGCCAGTGTAATAAAAAGTAAAGTAAAGTTTGTTTTATTTAACGAGGCCTCTAGGGCACATTGATTTTTATCTTATCATTGGCTATTGGATGTCAATCATATGGTCATTCTGACATATGTTTAGAGAAAACTCACTGCCGCCAAATGGGCTACTCTTTTCGATAAGCAGCAAGGGGACTTTTATATGCACTGTCCCGTGGAAAGGACAGTACAACCACTGCCTTTGATGAACCTCTGGATGGAATGGAAAATAGTCCAAACTGAAAATAGGTCCACTGAGAAGAATCAATCAGACGACCAACCCGTTCACAGGCAGACACGCTACCATTTGAGCTACATCCCGCTCCCCAGTGTAATAAGCAATGAATTTAACAAAATACCACCAACCTATCTTGTTATCATGCGGTTGTTTCGATTATTCGTGAATTTCTAGGTAGTATCGTGGACAAGTATGTATAATTTGTATTAAAACAAAATACCTTTTTCAGACGAGTATGTAGTAAAACAGCCAAACAAAAATCTGGCCATCGATCCATAACTTGAAAACACTCATACATTAAGGAACTAACAATACAACTTTGAATGACAGGCGAGGAATTAAGTTATAGACAGAAGCAGAATATGATAGTTTAATCTTATTATCTGTTCATGGGTCACATGCACTGTTGTCACGCAATGTCTGACACAATCACCAAAATAATGCAACAACAGTGAAACCAATCTCCAATAACTAACAACAATATGACTTAATTCTTATTAATAATATTATATACCAGCAAACAACCTGCTATGGATACAAGTTGATACCATGAAAGGTGAGACACAGATGTACATGGATATATTACAAAACTAAATTTTCAGGTGAGTCTGCAGATCTGGTGCTTGTTAAATCATATAGGATTTTAATTTTACAGAATTTGAAAATGACAAGTCTCTTCAACCAGGCCTCTCGAAATTGCAAGAACAATCACTTCGTATGTACATCGCTTGAGCATGCCAAGCTTTATGTAGCCTTTTTTTTTTAAATTAATGTTAAAATCATGATATCATTTACAAGGAGTTAATTTTATTTTGAATATCAGTTAGTTAATTATTTCTTTATTATAAATTGTTGCCATTAAACAATGATACCCATCAATAATTAAATAACATATTTTGTAAATGGGTTATGCAAAAATGAAGATTGCCTAAATAAAAAAATTACTTAACCAGGAGATTACCTGGCTTTTATAAAAGAGGGGTCCTTGGGACTCGCCGATTTCTTTTCTGAAGGTCCCAATCTAAAACCTAAGTGTCCACAACGTAGTCAAGAGATGCAGAAAACAGGTTTTGCATTAAAAAAAAACATTTATTCTGTCTTAATTTTTTTTTTATTGAATAAATGAATTCTTTTTTATGGCACTTAAAATGTCCCAGTACACCATTCCCCTCAACCCTATTGTTTATTCATAACTGAGTCGATTATATAACCAAAACAATTTTGATATTTTTATAAGAATCCCATGGGATTTTGGCGGTCCAGATGACATTTTATTGCGTCCTTTATGCAGGTTTTGCGAGTCCGGTAAATCTCTGCTTAACTTATAAATGGTCCATGCAAATGTTCATTTCCGACAGGTCTGTCTACTATCTGTATTTACAAGTATCATTTAAGGCAGCTGGGGATAATATATCAAAATCCAAGGCACTCATGCAGCTCACTGTCAAAGTATTTTTTTACTTCTCGATTCTAATAAGCCTACGTGGAAACAGTTGGACATGTAATCAGAGGTGACGAGCTGTCAAAATACATAAATCACTAGTGGTGTAACCATGATGTAATAAAGAAAATGACTGTCTGTTTAAATGACAAGCCTGCACACTGGTTAATCAGCAGCTACTAGGTGTCAAACTCATGGTATTTGTGACACAAGGTTCACAGAAAAAACTCACTACCACCACACACTACTTTTTGTGATTAGTAAAGTTTGTTTTATTTAACAATGCCTCAAGAGCACAATGATTTTTGTCTTGTCATCGGCTATTGGATGTCAATTATATGGTTATTCTGACATATTTTTTAGAGGAAACCCACTGTCGCTACATAAGCTATTCTTTCCAAAAAGCAGCAATGGTCTTTTATATACACTGTCCCACAGACAGGACAGCACATATCATGGCCTTAGATGAACCAGTTGTGGCCCACTTGTTGGAATGGAAAATACTTCCTGATAAGTAGTAAAGGGTCTTTAATATATGCACTGTTCCACAGACAGGCTGGCACATAAAACAGTGTTTATGTTACCCATTGTAGACCACTGACTTAAATAAGAAAAAAGCAAAGGAATCCATTGAAAGGGCCAGTTTAATGAAAGCACAGGGTAAAAGTTTGTAATAGCTCAAAATACATTTTGTATAAAAAGGCAATGGCACGTTATTCCGCAGTAATGTTACCTTTAATTATTGCTAAATTTGTTTTTATTAGACAACCTATACTGTTTAATGTACACAGACTTATCTTAATTTATTATCAGTGGGTTAGTGATGCGTGGATCTAGAAATAGAGTTGGATGCTCTACACAAAGTTTTGTTATAGACGTCTACAATGAAGATAACCCTTCTTACAGGTGGTCTGTATGTATTTATCAGATACTCTCCTACACTTATTTCTATAAAATACAGGCAATGATATTTCATTCTCCTAGACGATATTCACAAAGTGATAAAGAGGTTAATATACTGTAAGTTCCAATTTTTATCACTAGCATAATATATACATGTAAGTAGGACAGAACCCTTTTCAAAATTGGGGGGAGGGGGACTGAGACTAGTCCAAGGATGTGTATGCTATTTTCTGGAGTGAAAAAAAAAGTGGGATTCTCAGTAGGAGACTGGCTCCCTCACCCCCATCTCCAGAAGACAGGAGCAGATGTTTTTTTTTGGCTCATAACAAAAGTTGTAATGCAGAGAATAGGAATTATAAGATGAAGGAATCCTCACAATGTAGCAAGATCAGTTTACGATTAATAATTTGACCGGTTTGTCACTATTCTCTTCATTTTCCTATTCATACAGAACCAGCAAATCCCCACCAACCAATATATCGAGGGCTGACTGCAAAAAACGGTTATGTCCATTTTAGCCATATTTGCATGAGCACAGAATCATAGGTCTTGGGCATGTCTTTTTGCATACTGAAGGCAGCCTATATAAAAAGGAAACTGAATTATAAAAGCGTTCTAATTTTACATGACACTTTTAACTTTAAAATTAATTTTTTCAAAAGTACCATTTTGCAGTCAGCAGTCGATATAATATAAGCACTGTATTAAAATGTTAATATTTTAATTGATTTCAATTGACTAATAATTAATTATGATTAATTTAAATTCATGTGCTGGCTATGACCCCCATCCCTCCAAGCGTACACTTTATATGAACCAAAACATATCAATAATTGAAAACAACCCCTTAATCGGGTATTCACTGACAATGCGTAATTCTGGTGTTTAAAATTTTAAGTGCTGAAAAGATTCCATTTATGGATACTAAGAGTTCCATTTTATTATTTATTGACCAGTATGTATTTTGTTCACAAAAATGTAACCTTTTATTACATGATCCAAAATACACTACCAAGTTTGTGTGCATTCTTTGGACAGCTTTACAGTAATGGTTTCTCTTCTCGGAACTGGCCAAAAATGTGGCATACTTTTTCAATAATGGGTGGGAGGGGAGATCGGGGTGGGTGGGGTGGTGGTATATTTTCTATGCTACTAATACCCTGACAAGGGGGATTATTTCTTAATTTGTATCCCGTACGCATACAATATTTTAAATACACTCAGCCTATAAAGAAAGTATACATGTTGAAATATAGAAGAAAAAAATTAATGTACCTTTTCACCATAATCATTGGCAGCAAACATGTGCACTACTTGTTGTATTACTGCACTCACACACCTCCTCCTAAATGGTGTTATTATCTAATACCAGAATTTCAGCAAACTTTCTTTTTTGGTTGAGTATATATTACTTTTTCATGTTTTACACATGTATACAAGAATGTCTTTTATTGTTGGACCCTGCCATAACCTTTTACCAAGACCTTCCAAATTTATTGTTAAATTACATTAGCAGAAAAATAACACTGATGGGTGAAACATGTTTTTAGATCAGCAAAGTGATGAAGCTAATTGAAAAGGCTGCCATTTCAGAGTAGAAAAACACAGGAGATAAACTTTATAGAAATTGATGATAATATAAACGTAGCATCATCTACCGACTGTTAGCTAAGTGACATCTTTCAAATAAAATGTCATTCAAAGGTCACACGTGCCAAAAGCTCAAAACAACTGGGATGATTAAATATTTTTCAGGCAATGGTTTAGACAATAAAACTGTCCACCGTACAATTTTCTGTTTAGGTATGGCTCAGTTTCACAAATGATAATTGGTTAATTTACACATCACCTTTCATAAGGTATATTAGTACATTCCTGAACCTAATCATATAAATTATCATTTGTTAATTTTCATTTCACAGAAACGTGTCACATTTTTAATTTACATTAATCATGATAGCAGGATTTCCGATATAAAACTTTTTTTTTCTTTTCTTTTTTGGGGTGTGGGGTGTGGAGCACATGTACTACAAGTGGAAGTCAGAGCTATGGAAACAAACTTGAGTACACAAAAGAAATAGAGATTTAGTATGGGTATGTGTTACGGATTAAATTTCAAGATGGTACCAAACCTTTTCTTGTCATCCCCAACAAAGAACTCTTATGTTTACTGCTGATCTTCTGGTGATCTTACTGTTTCCAATGCCACTCATGGTAACAGTTGCTATAGTGGACAATATTTTAAAACTTGAGGTAACCAAAGTTGGTTTGCCTGGTTATATACTACATACTTTACCAGGTAGTTGTAAGTACAAGCCTGGAAATTATTTTTTTGAGATGTGCCTGTCAAAATGTCCCATGTCATTCAATTTGTGCCGGTCAAAAACGAAAACGTACCTCACACCAAATTAAATCGAAATGTGTAGGCACGTGACAATATTTTAAAACATGATGTAACCAAAGTTGGTTTGCCTGGTTATATACTACATACTTTACCATGTAGCCATAAGTAAATAAAATAGCTTTGGTGATCTCACTGTTTCCAATGCCACTCATGGTAACAGTTGCTATAGTGGACAATATTTTAAAACATGAGGTAACCAAAGTTGGTTTGCCTGGTTATATACTTCATACTTTACACAATGCAGCCGTTTACCATGTAAGTAAATAAAATAGCTTTGGTGATCTTACTGTTTCCAATGCCACTCATGGTTACAGTTACTATAGTGGACAATATTTTAAAACCTGAGATAACCACAAAGTTGGTTTGCCTGGTTATAACCTTCATGTAGATAACCAAGTTTCGCTATATTAATTAAGCAGTTAGATAACACACTATTCTAACATCTTTTCCTGACATTTGACACACAAAATAAAACAACAGTTCAAGTTAAATATTGTGCCACAGTACAACCCTTAAAAGCTGAAATTTATTTGTTGTGTTGGTGGTGGATCATTAAATAAACATTCATATGTATAATCTGTGCACCTTGAACAACAAACTTTGACATCCATCCATCAATCCATCCATACACATATAGATACACACATATAAGTACTTCTTGTCAAACGTTGTTAGGATTCACTTATTCACAATGAGCAAACGTGAATTGCTTCATGAAACAATGGTACCAAACTATTATGTGTGCACTGGATATTATATAAAAACCCTTTCTAATAATTTATTTATACATATTTGATAATTGGAAAGATTTGCTCTTCATGACGAATGAAAAAACAATATAACCAGGACCTTTCAGTATCAAATTTAAACTCAATAATACACTTAACTTTTATACCAAGGTCATCAATATGCCATATATATAACCTACATCCTTCACCATATAGCCGTAGGTAAATAAACAGCTTTGGTGGTCTTTTGGTATCTATGTTAGATAACCACATGTGATATGTTTCAAGTTAGCTATGGTCCTCTTCGATTTCACAGAAATGGAAGCTTCTATCAAAGGATTTTTCTTTCTCATCTATTTCTCTATTTAATTCTCCTTTTATTATTATACTTTTTTTTTCATTACTTTCACTTTGTTTACATACATTTGGAGGGAGGGGTGGGGGGGACTGGCAAATTCCTTCCAGCAAACATCTTTTTCCTGTGTTTTCAAACTTAATATTGTCATGCCTGCAGTTTGTCCCATGACAAGGGAATGTTCCACCAGCACCTACTTCTAACAACTTAGCTTGACATGCTTACGTTGCCATCCAAGTATTTTGGCAACATACAGAGTACGTCAAGATAGTCTGAAGTTAAAACTAAGTAAAAGACTAAATATATACAGAAGACTAAATATACAAATGTGTTCTCACCTCGTCTAGCACCAAGGACAGAATCAGCTTCTGTACAAGTGTCACATGGTTCATCTCGACTTACAACAGATGCATTTGCACTGAAAACAAAAACAATGAAACAGGTGAATTTTATATATATATTTAACCCTTGAAATAGTAACGTTTGTTTTATTTAATGATGCCTCTAGAGCACATTGATTTTTATCTTATCATCGGCTATTGGATGTCAATCATATGGTCAATTTGACATATGTTTAGAGAAAACCCGCTGCTGTCGCATAGGCTACTTTTTCTGATAAGCAGCAAGGGGTCTTTTATATGCACCATCCCACAGACATGACAACACATACCACGGCCTTTGATGAACCAGTTGTGGACCACTGGTAGGAATGAAAAATAGCCCAAACTGCAAATGGGTTCACTGGGAAGTATCGATCCAACGACAGACAGCTTCACAGGCAGACACTCTACCATTTGAGCTACATCCCTTTCCTTGTAACTTGACGTATGCTCTATCAAATGCAATACATTTCAACATAAATATTACTGGGGATCACTGCCACATTATGCAAGTTTGATTGTTTCACATTAAACACAGCTTTTTAGACTGGATTTACCACCAGCGTTCAGAGGCCATGCCTTTAGTATGTATAGCTGGTAATAGACCCGGGCCAGATAGGAAATGAAGGACCTTATTTCAGGGAGAGTATGCCTCCTCAAAATCGTAGGCACATGCCTACTGACCCCTCTCTTCTATTCAGGCTAGTACAGTGCTGGATTAGCCTTAACATAAACGAACATATAGGGCTGGTTTTAACGTAATTAAATGCAGTTATATTCAAATGTTTTACTCTCATTTTGTTTTACTCAAAATTTTGGGCCGGTCATAATCTTGGGCTGGAGGCATTTGCCCCCATTATAATCCGTTACTGGGTCTGTATGTACTGCAACAAAAACAGAGTAGAACTGGTAATGAATTTTGTTACCCGTGTTGATCTTCGAATAACTCCAACTAACCTGACCTTATTCGGATATATTTGGCAGACGGTCAAACCTTGCCTACAGGGCCGGATTTATAAGGGGGCAATTGCCCCAGACTTCCTGCCTGAGCCACCACCCCCCACACCCCATCTAAGGACTTTCTTTATTAAAAAAAGGCAATAATTATAAAAATTAATTTTATTCATTCATTTTAATTTTATTTGTCATGTAATTTAATTTTTATGTTGAGGGAGCTCCGAATCTGAAGTGCCCCGAGCCCCCAAGGTCTAAACCTGGTCCTGCTTGCATACCTTCAGCATGAAATGTTCTTTTTTCTTGAAGGTGCCTTCTGTGATGTTCAGAGATATCCTTTGGTCGTATGATGACGTAATTTTCATTGCCTTCGGCGTCAGCGTTATGTAGTCACGCTTGTATTTGGACGTCACGATGAACGTGGAAACATAATTGATATGTGCCTGGGCAAATTTCATATCCTGAAAAAGAGAGAGAGATCGACCGAGACCACTAAACAAGTTCCTGTAATACATTATTTATATTACGTGTATGAGGCGGCATGATGGTGATGTTGACAGTCTCGTGGCTGGTAGGTACTGAGATCAAATCTGTCGAGGCATAGGATTATTAATCTCAGTATCGGTTCCAACCCAGAGTGAGTGCTCCGCAAGGCTCAGTGGATAGGTGTATACCACTTACACCGACC
Organism: Symmetromphalus regularis; assembly: GCA_032355785.1. Classification (NCBI taxonomy): domain Eukaryota; kingdom Metazoa; phylum Mollusca; class Gastropoda; order Neomphalida; family Neomphalidae; genus Symmetromphalus; species Symmetromphalus regularis. The sequence goes on along the minus strand of JAULBS010008640.1, from coordinate 2,280 downwards.
AGTGATCTACAACTGGTTTATCAAAGACTGTGGTATGTGCTATTCTGTCTGTGAGATAGTGCATTTAAAAGATCCCTTGCTGTTTATCAATAAGAGTAGCTGCATTAGTATGGCGGCAGCGGGTTTTGTCTCTCCTACTGGCACTAACTATGCCTTTGTTGTGTAACATTAGAGCGAGATCGTACATCTTACCTTGTAATTATCAAACGTCACATCCGATGTGGGTAGCTCGTGCCACTCGCCATCTACTTCCGCCTTTATTACTGGTTCCTTGGCGGCTGCACTCGATCTTGTTATTAGGTGGGGAATGGCTATATGGATTGGTGTCTGTAATAATTTTCAATAAAAGAATGTTGATAAACAATTGTTTACTTAATAGAGATCATTTCGTGCTAGACTAGCTGATTTAAAAACATTTATGTTGACAGACAGACAGACAGACAGACATACATTCATTCATACATACATACATACATACATACATACATACATACATACATACCTTTAGCTACAATTCAACCATTTTTTTTAATATGACTGTTTGTTACATACCTTACAAATATGCAACATATTAGGCATCTGTTAAAACATATTTGAGCAAAATAGAGACGACGGTGGCCAATATACGGCCATTTATGTATTCCTACCCCCAAAAATGAAAACTACCCAGACGTGTACAATAAGGATTCATTGATCAACTTTTACTTAAGGTGGCTGATTTTGGTTTCAAATGAAAGCTATCTTTTTAAAAAGATGACTAATATGCAGTTTGTTAGTGTGATATGTCATATTTAAGCATAATTTAAAAGGTAGCTGAGTATAGGTAAATATACACATTCACCTTATTAAACTGGAAAAGAAAATGTAACATTGTTTTACTTTAAAATGTTATTATTTTGCAAGTCAGCAACTAACTATATACAATTATATTGCTCTGTATTCCATTGGGGTTATGTATACCAGGTTTGGTTTAGATTAATTAAGTAAAAATTTATTTATAAATCTTTATAGTACGATTTATTGTATTTTTCATTTTGGGGATAGAGATAAATCAGTAATCATATCTTTGCAACTATTGTCAATACTTTGCTCAGATATGTTATATAATGTTTGCCTAATATGTTGCATATTTGTTAGGTATGTAACATGTAGTCATATTTTAAAAATTGGTTGAGTTAAAGCTAAAGATAATCAGTCACCTTATTAAATCATGAAAGCAATATATAACATTTCTTAACATAAAAATGACAATTCTTATTATGGTCAGCACATAACTTTAAATGCAATCATATTGTTTCTATTTATGTGTACTATTTGTGGTATAGATTAATTAAGTAACAGTCAATTAATAAATCTTTATCTTATAATTGACCAAAATCGTGACATTAGTAAATATGTCACTTACAGTTGATGATGTTTTGTCAAAAAGAAAATATAAAAACTGGGGAATTTTATGGGCTGCCGAAATAAGAAATGGGGTGTGGTTCTTTAATGAAGATTTAGTAATTTATTAATTGCACTAATCCTGAATTACTATATACCATGATAACCAGTCGATCATAAGATTTTATTTGATATATAATATTTGACCCTAAAGCATTTGTTGGAGTCATCGTGAAGAGAATAGTGAGCATAAAGATTTTTGCAAGACGTCTTCGAAAACTTAACGTTTTTAAGGTATCTTTCAATATTGGAAGATTCCAATTTTGCTTATTATTACTAGTTGATTTCATGTTTAGGACATCTCAGGGCTTGCTAAAACATAGTGTAGTAGAGATGTGGGTTGGGGATGCACGTGGATCCTATCTTACCCACGGGCTATCTTAAATATATAGATTGTGGCAACCATCTTGGCTTTTTTCAGCCACTTCGCGGCTATTTTGATTTTTAAGTTAAATTTGTTCATCCTAAAGTACAAATTTGGTGATAGATGAAATAATTTGGACATACTTTTGTAAGGTAAAATATTTAATTCGAAAAACAAGCGATTTTGGGAGGCCATTTTGTTTTTCGATGTTGAGGGTCAAAAACTAAAAATTCAGCTTGGTATCCTGTTTTCGTAATCAGCACCCCCAAAATAGGTTAATAGATTAAACATGTAATACACATACACACACACACGCACACACACGCACACACATGCGTTGGAATGAAATTCATAATGGGGAGGGATGAGGGGCTGCTCCTGTTTCTGAACGTCTGAATTTGCCGGTGAATAATTTAACTATGAATAAAGAACATATTTATGGAAATTATTGGGGGTACAGTCCCCTCTCTTCT
>JAULBS010008618.1:0-11235 GCA_032355785.1 Symmetromphalus regularis | reverse complement strand
ATTGTATATCTACATATTTCTTGTAATGTTTTGGTCGGAAATTGAAGCGTTTGTAGCCAGTAAATTGCAGGGCTTTGCACTTTAGCGGGTATATGGCCCACATTGGACGGGATGCCAACCAATAAAGGTTATAATAAATTATAACCAATAATCGATAATCAATAAGCAGCCCGTCCATTTTGGACTAGTTTAAAAAACGTATCTGTCTGATGGTTGAAATCAATAATATGGATGGGTGGGTAGGGTGGTACTAATTATTGTTGATTAGGAGTGGTAATGTATAGAGGCTACTAGACTTTCCAGACAACTAGATATATCGTTTAATTTCAATTCCTGAAGTGAGTATTACCCAAACGGATTAGCGTCAGCCGGGTCTGCTTCCTCTGGATCAAGCAGAAATCTCGACTGTTCCAGACTATAACTTCCGTTAACCTCGCGCACCGTTACAACCGGATATCCGCTTTGTCTCGTCCACGTGTCCATAATCTGCTTAATTATGAACGTGTTGTTCACAGCCTGAAATAAACATTTTTTTTTTTTTTTAATAATAATAATAATGTTATTATTAAAATATGTTAATACTAAGATATTTTAATAATATTAATAATTTAGTAATAATAATATTATTAAAATATGTTAATACTAAGATATTTTAATATTATTAATAATTTAGTAATAATAATCAATATTATAATTAGCAGTAAAAGTGATGTAGTATTCGTAGTAATAGTGATAGTGTTAGTGGTGGTAGTAGCAATATAAATAGTAGTAGTAGTGGTGGTAGTAGTAGTAGTGGTGGTGGTAGTAGTAGTAGTAGTAGTAGTACTAGTAGTAGTAGTAGTGGTGGTAGTAGTAGTAGTGGTGGTGGTGGTAGTAGTAGTAGTAGTAGTAGTAGTAGTAGTAGTAGTACTAGTAGTAGTAGTAGTAGTAGTAGTAGTAGTAGTAAATTACCTATTTTATCCTATACACAACACCGTAATACGCTTGATTGTTTTTTCTCCATTTTAAGCTTAAATGTCTGTATATGTTGGTTATACAATAATAATAATAATAATCGCCAAATAAAATAAAATGAGGTGCATTAATTAGATCCTATTTAATCTTCTTTTTTTTTTCTTCTTTTTTTAATGCCAAGTTTCTATTTATACTACTATATTATAATAAAAGAACAATGAACACAATAAAAATGCAATAATAATAATAAAAAAAAAATATTTATTAGATCCTATTTTCATCTTATTATTTTTGTTCTTTTTTTACCAGGTACCTGTTTATAATGGGTGCACTATAATAATAAAATGAACGTAAATTGCCACACTTTTTTTTCTGACGGAAACCAGACCAACGCTACACTGCCAGGAACATCCGTTGTAGAAAATCTTGAAAACTTCTCCAATCGACCTGCACTGTAAATGTGCGACCTATAGCAAATACCATAGATCACGGTACGCAGGCACGGGTCGCATCGCCGTTCGAAACTTACACCGCGTTAATCTGTGTTCTTGATTACCTTGTACGTTTCGGAAGGGCAGTCTATATGTATATTTTTTAAACGCGAGGACTCTACGAGCTTACAGGATGTGTATTTAAATTGTATGAAGAGCAGACTCTTTTAAACAGAAAACTTAAAGTTTGGAAGTTTGTGTAATAAATTTACATTTGCACATTTTTGAAAAACAGTCAATATGCATTAGTAAGAAAATAATAATTTTCAACATGTATATTTCAAATATATGTACATTTCCGAAGTGTGTCATTTTTTTATGTTTCTCTATTAAACAAAAATAGTAATTAACTGTACACGTTTTTCTCTAGGTATATTTAATTGTTAACAATAAAAAATAATATTGGTGTGTTTTAAATATGTATATATTTTTGTTCATTCATTATGCACGTTTCTCTTATTGTATTTAAAGAACATTTTGCTAAATTAACAATATTTATAACGCTCTTGAAACATAATTGAAATTAGTAATATATTTAATTATCTTATCGCTATGTCGTCAATTACTTTTATGTATTCTTCTGTAATAACATATTTAGTATTTTATAGTGCACGTAAGTTTTTTTAAATATTGTTTTAAATAAGAAATTAAATAGGTAGCACGGCTTGCATTTTACATGCATGCTTTATCACCCAAAAAATTGTTTATAGGAATGCAATTTTACTAAGCAGTTTGATAATGAATAATGTGTAAGATACTGTGTGTGTGTGTGTGTGTGTGTGTGTGTGTGTGTGTACACGTGCGAGTATGTGTATTTAGTTTAAATTAATTAATTTGTTGAATATATTAATCTAAAAGCTGTTTTATATTTTGTCTCAAATAAACACATTCCGTCTTATAATGATATTTAATATCCAGAGTATTTTACCATTAAATTTTAATGATGATATAGGAAGTTTTATATTATCAGTTGCATTTGACAAATAATTAGTTAATTAATTTGCAATTGTGCCATTTGTGTGTTGTTGTTGTTTTTTGTTTTTTTTAAATTAGAAAAACAATAAACATATTTGTTTTATTATGACACATCCTGGCATCAATTTTAGTGCAATGTAAATTTATTTTATTCATTTGTTTATATCTTTATTAACATAGGAGCAGATAATAATTTTAAAATCTACGTGTAGTTATAATATTATGCACTTAGGTTTATTATTATATTAACAGATAAAATCGGCATTATAATAACTAGTCTGTCTATATTAATTTAATATCGTATTATATATCTTATCTATTTATAAGTACGAAATATAGTTGAGTTAGATAATTGTATTAAATAATAATAATAATAAAATAATAGACATAACGGATCGATAGGAAATAATTATCTAAATTTAATTGCAGAAACAAATTGCAGCTATAAGTATTAAAATAAATAATGCAATATATTTTATTACAATGTGATGATATTAATTACCGAATATGGAAACCTACACGAGTACTGTGTTTTAACGCACTATCTAGGCAACATATCTGTGATTAGTTTTAAACTGTATATTCATAACTAGAATACGTTTAAGACGCCGTTCTTTATCTTTTCAGCGCTTTGTGAAATTAAGTGATTTATGATATAAATCACACTCGTCGCGTATTTACATTTCAGCTTTCAAGAACCTTTTGGCTGGTATACAAATGTCATTTACAGATTTTATCTTCAATGTTTTGACTTTTTTACACAAAATAGTTCCATTTGCGTAAGATTATTGTGATAGTATCACGAGAAAAAACTTTACCCTGGTGTATTAACAATATAGATCCCAAACAGTCGGTGATTTGCATGGGAGGAATTGATACACTCTACAGAGCGTGTTGTTAATATCACATATCGTTGTTTTGTAATCTATTTCACGTTTGAAACTGACAAACTCCTGCTCTCTCCGTGTTAATTTATCCCTCGTGCCAAAACACTCGACAGAACCGACTACCGATATTAACTAAGAAATAATTTTCAAAATTAACCAAATCTCATTGAATGAATCATTCTCGTGTGCGTAATTCGCAAATAGATGGCCTCTCCTTTCCGGCTGTTGCCTCTTTCCCCCGTCATATATTTATACCAATGTTTACAGCTAGCGGGGACTCCGAGCGTAAAAGAAGGGTGTGATTCGGCCATCGGCCAGCGCGCTGAGCAACGAGCGTTCTCATTGGTCAATCCGCGACAGCCAGTATCTCATTTCTATCCAAATGATTTATTTTTACCGAGAGCGACTTAGAACTCCCACAAATCACGCTCTAGTATAGGTCATGTAGCCAGAATTGTCTTTCGATCATATATCCACAAAAATGAATTCATACTTTGCAGCCTCCTTTCTTCCATCTTATTCACCCGACGGCCATTACGTTCCGAATAGCTACAGTTCAAACAACTACGGATTATATTCATCTCGAATAGGAGATCAGATAGGTTACCACTGCACTTCTGGAGGATACGCCGGCAACGAAAATGTTTCATCGTCGCACTACTACCCCCAACAGAAAACAAACTTTCATTACCAGTCCAACGGTGACAGTTCGTCGTCGTACGAAACGAAAAACGTTGGCTACCCGACGCCGCCCGTAGCAGACGATAATGTGAATATTTCGCGCTATAACTCCGGTGCAAATCTTGGGTATCAACATCAACAAAATGCGGACTGGAATCAAAATCAGCACCAGGATTCCACCCCGTCACCGAATCGGAACCAAGAGGGGAGTCCGTATTCTCCATCGATGGAAAACAAACCTGTCGTGTCCTGTTCTGTTTCTCCAAAGATTTTCGAAGACTCACAACTTCCTAAGGCAGAACCAGCTACTCCGTTTTACCCCTGGATGGGAATCGTAGGTAAGTGCATCTCCTTCTATATTCTCCTTTTCTCCCAGCCGTGCACACTGTAGTACTCCTAACTCTCGTCTGCTGTCTTTCTCACGCAGAATGAATTTTATAGAACACAGCTCAGAGACATAAAAAAAAAGATCCACAATCTGGACTTTTTTAATATCAGGCAGTAAATTTCGTTTTATGGTACTGGGTTGGGCTGGCTCCATCCTACCTGCGCGGCGTCTCGGCCTCTCTGCAAATGCACAATATTGAGCAGGCTGTAATAGTAAAATAGAACATAATATCATAATGAAATCCACGATTTGGCAAAGGAGCTAGCTAAACATGGGTCATATTTTGAACATAACGCCGTTTTATGTCCCCCATAAAATACTCCGTAGGTGAGTTCGGGGAATACAGGGTGCCGCTGCGATCGCTAAGGGATAGACCGTAACGACCATGATTATATCGAGAGTTTATGCTGCCTTGCTTTTAAAACACCAATTTTATTGCAGGTCATAAAATATTAATTTCTAGCGGCAGATTTGAAATGAGGGTTTCGCGTACGGTATGGACGGCTCCTGTTTCTGAAATGAATACCCGTTCACCCAGTTTGTGTCTGGCTAACACATTAAACAGCGGATCACCTTCTTACATTATTAATACCTATCCACCATGACGAGTCCCCATTGCCCACTTGGACATTAGTATAATTAACTTTTAACTTTTTTCTCTTTATTTAACGTAAAATGACGGCGTATTGTTGTATTTTGTCTATTACCATATGAATTAAAACAAAATGTGAATATCTGTATTAAATGTGATACTGTAATAATACATGTATTGACAACAAAACAAATATTAATAAATATAATGCAATAATAATGTTAATATAACAATAGTATTAGCAGTATATTAATTTCATTATTAAAACCATCTCAGTAGAATACATAGAGTAAATAATAGTTATAATAATAATAATAATAATAATAAAGTATAAACACAAGAACACAAACTAATTTTGTTCTGCAAGGAAAAAATATTATGTTTTCGATTATATTCTATTTTTACACAAAGTTTTCAAAGCATTTTAACATTTGCTTCAAATATATATATTTGAAGATGTCCACTACTTAATATCTGATTTTAATGTAGATTCAATTTAGCTTTAATTTGCTCCAATAGTGTATAATGTAGATGGATAAAGAATAATTATAATAATACAAAATGGACATGAATAAAACATCATTAAACCACTACATTTATGATACTATCGTACTATCTTTAGTAATATATAAATTAATATTCCCTGTGAGTTATACTGATATTTATCTTCATATTGTATGTACATATTTAATGTGAGTCTCTAGGATTGTATTATTTACTACATTTCGTTTGTCATATAATATAGTGTTCAAAGTACATAGCAGGGATATGTACATATAATTAAGATTTACTTGCTAAAAAAAAATTACAACAACAACACTAATAATAATAATAATAAAAATAATAATAATAATATCAATAAATAAATATTTGTATTGGTTACTTCAGTTCGTTTGTCACATAATTTAATGTTCAAAGTATATAGCAGAAACATGTACATATAATTAGCATGCATTTACTTTTAAACAACAACAACAACAATAATAATAATAATATAAGTAAATAAATGAAATTTATACATGTCTGGTAACATTAATTTAGCTCGTACACAAATGCTTGCAGTGAATGAAAAAATACTTGAATATTATCATAAAACATAATATAATAAACCAATATCAACAGAATACTGTAAACATCAGTAACAATAAACTGTTTTAATATATTATTTTAATATATTTTTGAATTATATAAATATTACTTCTCGATTTAAGTTTTGCTAATGTCATACATTTATGCATTCAAGACTATAGGATATAATAAAATTATTGAAATAAAATCATACAGTCGGGTATTAGTAGCAATACAATTGATAATAAGTGTATTATAAATCTCTCGTATGCAATTTTTTATCTGATCAAAATAATAAACTGCATTAACGTAGATAAATACCTGTTTGTATTAATGCATGCATGCATTTGTACATTCTGGAAATGTACATCATTTATCGATGTATATTTATCAGAAATGTATCTAATAGCAATCTTTAAATCAGATACATAAATTTAAGACGTACACATTTTAAATGTTATAATGTAAACTGTCGAAAATGAAGCAGATATTCTATAGACACACTTCCAATGTCAGTTACTTACAATAATTTTACAGGACTAACTGAGGTGTAAATTAGAAATACACACCAAACTGTTATTATTACAATAATAAGATAATACTTATTTTATTTATATTTGGAAAATATACACCAACCTACAGGATATTACAATAATAAGATTAATATTTTAATTGTAACTAGAATAATATTCACCTATTTGGTGCTTTATTTACCGTGAAACATATTATATGTCTGAATTTAATTAAATGCAGATGAATTGTTTTGAAAGTGTACCCATTTGCAAATAATAGCGTGTGCATGAAAAAAAAAGTTCCTAATTAGATCTTTAAATGTTTGTTTATAATAAAAACGCTGCCACTTACACAGACATACAAACTTTTCTTTAGGTTTTAATTTATGGCTTTCTTCTTTTTTTCAAACGGTAATATCATACGATAAGAACGATAACACATTTGTTGTTAAATAAACTTGTTTAAATTTGCATATTCTTCTATATTAACAAACATCTTATGAACAAATGATTATTGTTATAGTTATAATATCGCTGTATAACAGATAAGTTTTTAGATTTAATTGTCCTCGTACAACATCGCTAAGAAGTACCGTGAAAATGCAACCTGGAAAACCCATCAATTTCCCGAGCGGGAATGCCATTTATGCTAATAACTAAATATCGTTAGGTTAATAGCAACGTTATTAATTCATGAATGCTTTCATTATATTAAAATACAATTAATATCACATTTATTGAGAATGACATATAAAGTCAATTACACAGAAACAGTAATGCTATATATCAGCTTTTAAAGAGGAATATAACAATTATTTTTTCTTCTTTTTTTCGTTCGCTTTTATGGAAATTATTTCTATTTTCATTAGATAATGAATATGTCATCAGACGAAACTGCATTTAAATGCTAAAATAGTAATAATAATGTTATTTCCTTGTTTTATGCTATCTGTAAATTTCAAATAGATTTCTGTTATTTGTTATTTTAAAACTTTCGAATAATTTATTTATCAGTGTACCGACTTACATTTCACCATATAAACACGCGCATTGAAAGGTCTATTTCATGGTCTTTTGAAAAAACAAAAACATTTCAAATTAAACTACTAAATGATGTTTTGTCTCTGCGTGTGCGTGCGTGGTTAGCGTGCGTGTGTCGAGGTCGTTATAAATAGTATTTTTTGAAATATAAACAAGTAAATTAATAATAACTCACTAGTTTTCGAAACAAATATAAATTTACTTTCTTAAAATTGCATATTCTTCTATATTATATTTTCTTTCGTTACACAATACATTTCAACATTAATTGTCATATTAGTAAATTAGTAATTGTCCACTTTTCAAAACAAATATTAAATTAACTTTCTCAAAATTATATAATGTTCTATATCATTGTTTCTTTTTTTTTACATAATACATTTCAAACCTAATAGCCATACAAAATCTCGTTTGAACTGCATGTTATTACATATAATTATGTACATATTAAACATTATATGAAACAAAGGACAATATATATTTGTAATGTATTAGATTCAAGAGCATCAATATTCAATAAGTAAATTAATTAATTGATAAATTAATAATAATAATAATATAGTGATATAATTATTGAGATATCCATGCACTTCACGTATGAGTACTTTGATTAAAAATTAGAAATATTATTGAACAATAATTATTTCAATACAATTGCATAGTTCTTATAGTGTTAATTTTACCATGTTCAATTGGCTTCGTTGGTAAAATAAAACATAATGAATCATTACTCTACTTGCATTCTTTTTTTGAAGTAAACTATACTTCTGCATTTCAATTTTGTAATGTAAACATTACCACATATCTTGTGAAACATACACTAATAACGAACATTTTGTTAAACATTTCGTAGTTATTTGTAAAACGTATGCATATTTATTAGTGAATTATTGTGTAAATATTCAGCTCTATTACGATACAATAGTATTTTATTTATTTAATTGTTTTATTTATTTATTTAATTGTTTTATTTATTTATTTGTTTTATTTATTTATTTAATTGTTTTATTTATTTATTTAATTGTTTTATTTATTTAATTGTTTTATTTATTTAATTGTTTTATTTATTTATTGTTTAAGAATTCACACACGCTATTTGTGTATAATAAACATACATGTAAAGTACACATTTTATATTGTTTTTCAACCAAGCATTATTTTACATTTAGATTGTTTTTCAGAAATATTGCAATTTAAACCACATATTAATTTTAATATATTCTATTTAAACGATATAACAACAAATATATTACTGCTGTATATAACTTAGTTTTGCATAATAGCGAATGTACATATCATTTATTCATTTATTCATAATTATATAACAACAAATATATTACTGCTGTATATAACTTAGTTTTGCATAATAGCGAATGTACATATCATTTATTTATTCATAATTATATAACATCATCTTCTAAATTATGTTTAGTAAAACATAGATATCCACACTAATAGATTTTAGCTAAATTTATTAATACACAGACTGTACTAGTTTTTAATGTTTGATTTATCGGTAGGTTATGCAAACCTATAAGTTAAACCTAGATTAAACTTAAGGTTGTTTGTAATGTACATTTCAGAAGTGTGGATTTCGGTAACCTTTATGTTAATATCCAGTTACAATAATATTGTGTTGCTTGTACTAACACGCAGTCAAGATGATTTAACATGTCTTGTACGCCGGTGGTGACAACAGCGTTAGATTTACAAGGCGTTGTAAACCCAGAAATAATATTATAACATAAAGTTAGGTGTTGCTGCCAATATTTCAATTCACTTTATTGTAGAAACACACACGTGGAGTAGGTACAAAACAGTATTTTGCATACATATAATTATAAACTTACAATTATAATAATGTTACAAACTTGTTTACATATAAACAGCTATAATATTTTTGATAAAAAGGTAATGTTATAATTAGTGTATTATTATTTTATTATTATTGTTATTATTATTATTATTATTAACTAGTCTAGGGTGATAGTAAAGATAGTCACATTTTCATATTATCATAAACATATTTACCCATTAAAGGGACTATAACCATAGAAGGATCCATAATTAGTTTAAGTTGGTTGACTTTATTTAGAATGTTTAAATTTAATGTAGAATCTATTTGTGTAATGTAATATAATATTTTTTCTCGGCTGAATAGCAACACATTGCAGTTAAGTATATGGATATGCATTACGGTATTGTAAACTGGAGTACTGTGATATTCACGAATGAATACTCATCTCTGATTCATATTCAGTAATATACTCGTTAACAGGGACCGTTTACCTTTTGTGCAAGTCGCCCACCCACTTCCACCCACTCACAATTAATGGATGTATGGCTGGAAATATAATCTATAATATTATGTTACGTACAAAGAGATCAGAAATAACTCACCAAGTAATTATTTTTTTGAAACGAATAAAAAGTCAAACGCAGTAAGCATACCAAATAATCATTGTATTGAGATGAATAGAAAGTCAAAGGTAATAAGCACGGCAAATAATCATTGTATTGAAAGGAATAGAAAGTCAAACGCAATAAGCATGCCAAATAATAATTGTTTTGAAATGAACAGAAAGCCAAATGTAACAAGCATGCCAAATAATCATTGTATTGAAATGAACATAAAGTCAAATGCAAGAAGCATGCCAAATAATCATTGTATTGAAATGAACGGAAAACCAAACGCAATAAGTATACCAAATAATCATTGTATTGAAATGAACAGAAAGACAAACGTAATAAGCATGCCAAACAATCATTGTACTGAAATGAACCGAAAGTCAAACGCAATAAGCATGCCAAATAATCACTGCATTGAAATGAACAGAAAGCCAAACGCAATAAGTATACCAAATAATCACTGTATTGAAATGAACAGAAAGTCAAACGCAATAAGCATGGCAAATAATCATTGTATTGAAATGAATAGAAAGTCAAACGCAATAAGCACGCCAAATAATCATTGTATTGAAATGAATGGAAAGTCAAACCCAATAAGCATGTCAGCTAATCATTGTTTTGAAATGAATGGAAAGTCAAATGCAATAAGCATGCCAAATAATCATTGTTTTTAATAATGAATTGTCTTGTAAACACGTTTTGATGTAAAAGAGACTCAAAATAAACTAAAATATCTAATATAGACGGTTTTGAAAAATTAATAATGTGCTTATTGATAGTGGCATGGGACATAAATGACTATAATCAAGAGCGTCAATCTTCTATAAATAAATATATAATAATAATCTTGTAATATGATAACTACCCACTTTGCGTATGGGTACTTTCATTAAATATTAGAACATTATATTACTTCAAATAAAATATAATGAATCGTTATTCCAATAGTTCCCTCTTAACCCACCCCCACTTTCCGCCTTATCTCTCTCTCTCTCTCTTCTCTCTCTCTTTCTCTCTCTCTATTTCACTCGCTTGTTATTCTATATATATGTATTTCAATTTTGTAAATCTATCAATTGAATAATAAAAATCTGTACTTTCTTTTATAAATTAGAAAGAAAAAAATCCCCAAAAATAATAATCTAATAAAACTAAAGAGACGAATTAAGCAATGAACACCAAACATTTCAACATCACCAACACAAACCTTATATATATATATATACATATGTATATA
>JAULBS010008617.1:0-25727 GCA_032355785.1 Symmetromphalus regularis | reverse complement strand
TAAATACATATGTCAGAATGACCATATGATTGACGTCCAATAACCGATGATAAAATATAAATCAATGTGTTCTAGACTACCAACCACAATTTTTTAAATTTGAAATGCGGTTATGCCGTAGGCTCCGGCTTTCTGTCGTACCCTATTGCGAAACTATAATTTCGAAACACAAGGACAACCAAAAAACGTTTGGATTGGGCTGTTCATGTCATACATGGCCTGATAGTTCTAAAAATATCCCCATTCTCTAAAATGACTGTTTAAAAATGGCTGATTTTGTTTCTCAATATCAGGAAATCCTTTTTGAGAGTACAATATTAAAAGTTTCCTTGGATATTATATATGATATCGTCCCTCATAAGTCTGGAATGCGATCAGAAAAATGAGCTTATGAAAATTAGCCACCCCCTTTGAAAAATACAAGATCCGCCACGGGAACACCAAAACCATCAGCATGTTAGAATGTTATCTCCTTGTTGCTGAAGGTATTCTAACGCTATCTAAGAAAACAAACAACAGCATGAAAGAAAAAATAATAAAAAAACTATTTTTTAAATATTTTACTTCATTTTCACTTACACGTCCGTCACGCTATGGCAAGAACACTGGCCACTCGGGCGTGACGGTACACACAGACACATGTACAAAGACAATCCCCTCCCTCCCTCCCTACCACCCCATCCCTCGCCATTTCTCAATAATGCCCTGCTCGTTTTATCAAATCTGACCCCCTAAGAATTGTTGCTCACATATGATTGTGTATTCTGCATACAAATATAGATATAGGAACTTAATAGTATCACTGAATTAATAAACATCTTTTTATGTCTAACACAAGATTTTTACAAAATTATATCAAACGTATGTAACCCGACGTCAACAGATTTCAGCTAATATAATATACTACAGTCTCGGTAGAAAAAGCATGTCCAGCACGAACAAGGGACGGTCCATAAATGTCAGTGGTTTTCATAATCCTATTCCCCTAATCCTAACAAAGAAACATTGACCTTCGATGGACTGATGTTTTACCTGAAAAGCAATCCCAACATTGTTTTTACCCCCTGCCTTCCTTCCGAACATTGTTCGGATTGTGAAGCACATTGATATTTATGGACCGTCCCTAAGTTGGGTATTTATTATAGTAATACAATTTAGAATTCATCACTAACAAACAAACAAAACTAAACAAAATCCCCCCCAAATCATCCTTATCCTTCATGAATTACCTTTGTGAATTTCAATATATGTTTTCCTATTATGATTAGAACTTACTTTCCTTTTCCCTTTCAACCCTATTTCAGGACCGTTTAAATATATGGGGAGGGAAGACTGAATAGGGGCGCTATCAGTCATTTAAAAGGTGCCTAGAACGTACTCACTAAATGTAAATATTGTCGCCAAAAATGGGCACCGGAGATTATTGGGGATTGGGCAAATGCCCCCCTACACACCCACCTCGGCTGTTCTGACACTGTACCTTACCCTACTTGCAGTATTATATTCAGTATCGCCATCTTTGGGCAGCCCTTTAATTTTGTTTAGATCCGACCCTATACCAACGGTACACGAGTACGCCTAATGTAAATGCTGTACTTTATAAAATAGATTTCTTTAAAAACTGCTCACCAGCCCAGACAAAATCCATTAGTCGGTACATTGGGCTAGAGCCATTGTGAAAACGTGCAATGTTTTTATGAGCAATTTGAAGATGACCTAGACAATATTGATTAATAATAGGAAGCGACATGCTATATAAGGAAAGCTCTAAGACTTATATCTCGTTGTTTACAACTTAGAAATAAAAGAAACACTTTTAGAGGGTCACAAGAGATGTCTAGCGAGTTATTTACACTCGATTCGTGAGATGGTTAAGTTCGAAATACTGTACAATGTGACATCTTTAAAACAATCTAATTATGACTGAACAATTTATATGTGCGTTTAGTTTGAAAAGAAATGTACAATTTTCTTAACCAATAACAGTAAAATTCAAGAGAGTAATAAATCGCTCGTCTGGATCAAGTAAGGCGAGTGGAAGGCGAGTGATTATTAAAGTCTAATTTAAAGTGTTACTTTCGGGTTTTCATTTTCAAGAGGACCCGGTTTTCACGCACCAAATGTTCAAATTAAAAGCGTAGTGGATCGCGAGAAGTGTCGCACACTCCACCCCTTAAAAATGATAGCCAACTAAATCTATATTAACATTTACTAAAAAAAAAATTAAAATTAAAAATTAAAATCCTGTATCCTTTGTCTACACATAGGTCCTAAGATGATTTTTTTAATGTGTGGGATATTAGGCATAATCATATTTATTAAGTGAAGCTGCAGTTGCATTTTTGATATTTATAAGTCACCATATATGTACAAGTATGATTCTAAGGCTTTCAAGTATCAAAAATGTGAGTAACGTCATAGTTACATTATCTGAAATCTGTTTTAATATTAACTAGTATGTATTTCGAATAGTTACTGGTTAATAAAAACAAAACATTTGGTCAACATATAAATATTTTTCTTCTAATTGGATTCGAATCAAATTATTACAAATAGTCTATAAATAAAGAGAAAACGAGCTCATACCCTATAAAAAATCATTCCCCATAAGTTATTGTCTTTGCATTATAATAATGAGGTAATAACGGAAGAACTAATGCACACTGGGATACAGTTCCGGTCAGCACGTGATTATCTTAACAGGTAGGTCACATGGTGACGTACATACTTTTATGGACTAAGCATAGTTCATTGTTACAAATGTAACGATGAACGGAAGCAGAAATTTAATTTAAAATTATACAACATTCCTGAACATAATTCAGTTGTTTTTACCAAGAAATCAATAACCATAATGGTTAACAGAACATCGCTGTAATCAGGATAAGAAAATAAGACATATTTCTTAGCCAGTCAGAATCAGTTTGCACACAGTCAGACTGGAAATGTACTAATTTTATTCGGTCCATTAGGAAAAAGCAGGCTGACGTCTGCTTTTCCAAGCTAATTTCATTCCCTGGCAACAATAACTTAATTTCTTGTACAATCTGCATATAATCCAAAAACAATAAAACTATTTATAAATTCAAAATCATATCTCTTCAGAAAAAGAGTCCAGTGGATGTTTTCACGTTGCAGAACTGACCGAGTAATATCCCAGTGTGCATACGCTTCGGTTGGCGTTGCAGCACAGAATGCTTCAAATATACATATATTAGGCTGCGCTGTTTCCCTCCCGCTTCTAGAGCAGGTATTCCACCTCACAGAGAACATGTGTGCTGGTCTGGGTCGTGTCACTACTTCCCATAAACGTTATGAATAGCAGACGTAAGGCCTGAAAAATAATTTTATGTTTCTGGGAATATAGTGAAAAAAATATAAGTACGGTTGGTACGAATTTTAGACAGTTACTTACTTAATTCTGTTTGTGCTAAGAAGCGAATAAGGTTGTAACCAGATATCGCCACTGCTTTCTGTCTTTTGTCAGATTTTAAACAGTGGCACTTTATATTAAAATTATTATTGTTGAAATATTTGAGAAAAAAAATGAAATAAAAATGTTAGAGACGGTCCCGTTTGCTTGTTAGGGTCAAGCGCCCAGAAACACAATTACTTTTTAGACCTAAGAAGGAAGACTTCGAAAAATCCATACACTTTAGGCAGTCAAATGTTTTCAAAATGCCACAAACCAGCAACGGATCCAGAGGTATATATCAAGTGAGTACCCCCCTCAATAACCGATGGTTCCAAACATGTAATATCCACAACATTGCATAATACTTTCAGTCCGGTATACCAGTGGAAGAAAAAAGTTGAAGATTCCCCTTTTCAATTACACCTTCCCTAAATTCCGATATCCGCCCTTGAAACGTTAATACTCTTGAAACGTTGACACTCTGGCCGTTAAGAACAGATTTAGGTGTTTAAGTATTGCGAGGGAAGATAGAAACGGTCTTTAATAGGTTAATATCATAAGATTCAACTACATCAAAACGATTACTTTCCACAAAATACCATCACAAGCAGGTTTAAATATACTGTCATACACCTTACTAAACTAGGCTTTTATAAATAGGTTGAAAATACATGCATTTGTACTAAGAAGTAACATATCTAAAATGGCTTTTATAAATAAGGGTCTGTTAAATACAGGTGGCCGTCAGAACAGTTTCCACTGTATGTATACGGGTTGTGCGATGACACGTTAAGTCCTCTTATAGACAAGTTGATGTTTTAAAGAGGTTTCACTGTACTTCCAAACCTATTACATTCGTGTTTTATAGCCCGCGCTAATGTACACAAGACCAGGGTAAAAACCTCGGTCTGCTAACTCCAAAGGCAATAGAAAACTCACAATGGCTTCATATTTGTACCGAGTCGCTGGCGTCAGAACACCAGCCAGTGAAACAGATTTGATGCATGACGGTAACTAAATAGACTCCGTTTTAGTTTCCCAGTTACCCTTCTTCTAACAATAAACTACTGGATTTACTTTTTAATGGCAGTTTTCTCCTGACCATGTCAACATTTAGTTGAAGAAACGATGAGATTAAAAAATAGTGATTTTAAACACATTTGATGCATGACAGTAGCTAATCAACTACTGCATTTACTTTTTAATGGCAGTTTTCTCCTGACCATGTCAACATTTAGTAGAAGAAACGTTGAGATTAAAAATTAGTTATTTTAAAACAGATACTTTACTTTTATGATATACAAAATTTTAAATAACAAAACCATATCTCTGCACAGGTTAATCCAAGTGATGTACTGGGAAAGCCCATGCAGTCACATTTTAATGAAAGGTAAGATGGCTGAAAGTGTTCTTGATTGATTGTATGGTTGTTTAACAAATCCCAAGCACAAGAACATGTTCTTCTAACAATTAAAGAGTTTTTAAACTGCCTACCCGACGATAGCGTACATTTAACATCAATGGATATGTGACTACTCACCCAAATAAACGATTTAGACTCTTCTATTCTGCCCAATGACTCCTGTTAGATGTCACGTAGTACGTGTACAGATACTTGAACACATTAGTTCAGATAAAAATGGCCAGATAACGGTGAGAATATCTATCTCCAAAAAAGATGGTACAGAGAAAGTTAAAGAAATGCTGCGGTAACAAAAGATAAAACACAACAGTTCATTGATACCTCAAACCACGTTACCCAAAGTAATGAAACGATTGCCGAATCAGTAAGTAATCCAGACTAAAATCTGGCAGCCAATGTAATAAAGGGTTTGAAACTTGTTTTTACTATAACCCCAGAACGTGCCTATATTAAATTTTGGTCATTCTTAAAGGTTATGCAAATATTACCAAATAGACCAGCAGGTTATAGTCGGCTGTGTTAACGAAAGCTCGGACAAAACAATTTTAATGTTTCTCAGAACCTGCTTATATTATAGGATTGAGAACACAGTATTAAAAAGTGGGCAACATATCATATGAATAATACTCTGGTAAAATTGAAATTGTACACTATACAGCGAAAACTGGATTTTGTTAATTTGGGATGAGGTTATAACAGAAAAAAGCATCTCTAAGACTTCCTGGTATATCGAACGTAAAGCACTATACCATTTGGTGGATATTATCTTTAAATCTACGATGAAAATGTGCAGTAAAAACCCCAGCACACCTTCTGGATCCATCACTGCAGTAGTACCTGTATTAGATATTCACCAAACTATATTAACCCTGGGATGGCTGTAACAACTCATTTGACTGCATATACAAACACAAATATTAATAGAAATATGTCATTTATTTTGACAGAATAGCACATATCTTCAGTGGACCAGCCTCTGCATAGTGGACAGACCAGCACTCATGTTGTTGTGATTAGTTAGCCCTGATATAAAACTATGTGTTCACACTTATCAGAAGAATTGTTTGAAAACATCAGATTAAGAACACCATGTTATCTGATCGACATTCCTGGTGTTCCTTTATTAACATCTTATTTAGCTGAAGCTGGTTTACTTAAGACGTTTGGTCAATATCTCTTTCCATGCATTCAAATGGAGTGTTCTCGTGGCTGTATTTGGATTTAAAGAACACTAAATATTCAAACCATAGTGTTTGTCAGAACAGAACAACCCAGCCTTAGCCAACTGAGACGTTATAAAAGAAAACACCAGGAATGCAAGATCAGATAACACTGCTCTGATAAATATCACATGATTAGACACTTAATGCTAAAGAAAAGGTAGGAACAAAAATAACGTAGATTCATGCAGAGTACTATATGTGTGAAAAAATACATTAAACATATTTTAAATGGTATCCTTGTACAAGACAATACAGAAAACGCGTCAACAAGAATAGCAAGAAAGACGAACGGAGGGCCAATTGTTTTTAATCAGGCCCTCCAATTGCAGTTTACAACAAAAGGAACATTGGTGAAACTCTGCAATACAAAATCATAGGACTGCCAGTAATTGACGTTTATTCATAAGGATTGACAACTATGGCTTTGTTGATGCATTTTTTTATACTGTCTTGTAAAAAGATCCAATTTGAAAAACGTAAAGTTTATGATTAATATTAAATGGTGTATTTCTGACACGAAATGCGACGTTTTCAAACAAGTCTCCTAATGTGTGAACATTTTGGCCTAAGATGAACCTACATCCTATCAAACTCTCTCAACCCGCCAGCAGAATGATATACTCAGTATTAACGTTAACCATATAATCCACACACACTGGGTCCGTGCAGAACGTGCACCACTGCCATACAGCTTATCATACAGGCTGAAGTCTGTCCTGTTCAACTGGGACCGTAGCAAGTCAGGGTATAACTGCAGCACATCGTGCAGGGCGCTCACAGCTGCTAGAGTGAAGTTCTTATCCCCTGTGGTCATCAAATCAAACACACAAGAATCTAAGTAAAAATCCACAACCTTCGCCTCTCGACATATGCGATATGCGTCTTCGCGAGGCATCACCACAACTGCGTCATTTCCGGAAAGGGAGGTAATCCGGTGTTTGCGCTGTGCGAGGTACTCCTGGTAATTAATCCGTTCCGATTCGGGACAACCACTAACACATAACTCCATATCATTCGAATTAGAACTTGTGTTCACTATCTCGGCGGGCATGCGGATGGCGAAGGTGAAGTATCGCCCGATCTGCCGCACTACAATTGTTGTTTCGATGTAACGAATATGAATTTCTATATGCTTCCCAGGTTCCACTTCCACTAGCTCGACGCTTTTATGTGGTCCATAATGAGTCCTGCCATCGTAGAAAGAACTAGGAAGAAAGTCTGTTTGGGCCTGATACATTTGAAATGTGTCCGACGCACACAAATTATTCTTTTTAATTATCACAGTAAGCTGAAACGAAAGAAGAAGATGTAATTATATGAAATGTATATTATATCATAAAAGCAGCCCCTGCAATTAGCAAAATGTCCACGGCAAAATAAATGTTGTGGAGAATTTTAGCGTTCAGATTTCCAATTCTGAATTAGCGAAAAAAATAATATTAACAAAATAAATACACAATTTATATGTGGAATATCTTTTGATTTCAAGATAAAAGTGGAAAGCTTCGGAAAGATACATACACCCTTTGAGCACCAGTTGCAGCTCACTTAGGGGCATTCGGTGATACCATTAAGTGCCAAACACATACTTACAACCGTTTGGTTCTGAAGCAGCTATTTGTGAGATCAAGACAAAAATCAAGCTAGGGTCTCCAGATTTGTGCCGATTACCTACTTTTTTTAATTGTAGGACATTAAATTCAAGTATCGATCTGTTAAACAAAACGTTATTTTTTTTATCCACAATTACCAATACTGAACCATGAAAGGGAAACTGCAAACATATTAAGTCATTTCAATGTATTTTCAATACGATTTTTATACAATAATGTAATTCCATTTGACTGTTTACCAACCGTGACTGGATCAGGAAATTCATTTCACGAACACTAATGAATAAGACGGGAAAACTAAATATCTCCTTAGGGTAATTAACTAGAAATCAGTGATGCTTGGATATTAAAGTGTTTCTAGTGTCTTCTCGTAAAACCTCACAAAGCAGTTAAATGAGTGACTCATTCTGGTAATCGCCAATTAATAATAACTAATACAAAAAAATAATTTGCGATTCATTACATTTGAGTGTATCTAATCACCTAAAATATGGAAGAAAATCTGCTCTCTTTAATTCTTTGAACGTGGTATTACATTATAACTGTGGATAAATTTTACGACAGCAGTTATTCCCCATCATTCTCTATAAAGAGTTTTCTTATTATTTTTCCTATCTAGCCCTCCTGATTCCAGGTGCACACAAGACAATAACTGCAACAAGGACCACAGGATCAGGTACATGGAGACAGGGCCGGCGTTATGAATTGAGTTGCGGGGCCCAATTGGGAACAGGTCAGGCTGTGTCAGAATGCAGTTTTACAAGACTAGAATAGGTTACCCATACGGGCCTAAATAGAAACCCCCTTTATCTCAGGGCCGGCTCTGTAAGGAGAGATCCACCGGCTGCGTATCTCCTGGGTCAGCTCCTATACCAGTTCAACAAGAAGACAAAGATCCAGAATGACTTTCGTACAAAATGTCGGCAACTCGTCCCTTGTTGTAAATCACTTCTTGTTATCGCATTATTGAATCCGACTCTGTTTGCCAATTAATTAGGTCAGGACATTAACTGGCCATTAATCTTCATTTCCAGCATGTAAGCGGCCAAACACCTCGTCCTCACGTGGGCCATAAACAAATTAGACTCGAGCCATTAGCGGTCTGCTGTTAAGTAGGACGTAATCGTTATGTAACGTTAACTGTGTTCGTATTGATTCCCTAGAAATACAAAATAAATTGACTACCATAATTCAGGAATCCTCACAAAGCAGCTAGACGAGTTCCTGATTCACGTTTTTTGAATCAGCTAGATCTAGCCTTATCAGGGATTGACTGACTATTTGCAGCAGCTATATACTTATTTCAACATGGACAATTATTATTATTATCTTTTGTTTAACGAGACCACTAGAACACTGATCTACTAATCATCGGCTATTGGATGTCAAACATTATGACATTTTGACACATAATCAACTGAGCAAGCCTCCAATTGGTTTTGAACCACAGTCTTCAGCTTGAGAGCCCGGTTTTCTACCACTGGACCACAGAGGCTCACACGTGGGCAATGAATTTATATAAAAGACTACATATCATTGATTATTTAAAAAAACAAATCGACCAGAAAAACGTAACTAAAGGGGAAATGTATAATTTCATAATCATTGTTCGAAGTCTTTTACAGAACAACTCGGGAATCATCAGAAAGCGGATAGATGACTCCCTAACTTATGATTTTTGTCAGGGATCAAACTTTAAAAAAAAAAAAAATCTTTTTTTATGTGGGACTAAAATTTCTGTATGGGTAATCTCTCTTACATAGTACTCACAGGGTTGAACTTTACTGACTTAGGGGTATGACAGTTATTGTCATGGGTGATACTGGGTCAGGAGAACACACCAGAGACACGCCAGAAACGTACAAATTATTTGTTGGGCGTAATTGTCATCGGTACATCAGACCAATGTATTTACTGTGGCTAGAAGAGGGATGTAATTCAGTGGTAGAGCGCCTGTTTAAGGAGGGGTAGGTTGTCGGATCGATCCCCTTAAGCGGTCTCACTAGGTCATTTTTCTTTCATGACTGGTAACAAAGATCGTGACATGTACCGTTCTGTCTGGGTACATACATATGAAAAGATCATTGTTACTAATTGGAAAAGGTAGCCTACGTAACTAGTTTCTTCTGTGAACCACGTGCCACAAATGACTAGAGTTTGACATCTAAATAAACCTATATGCTGGGGTGTCGTTAAACAACCCTTTCTCTTTGTTGTGTCTATTGCCAGTCCATTCACTTTGTTGTGTCTGTTACTAAACCATTCTCTTTGTTGTGTGTTACCAACTCTTTTCCTTTGTTGTGTCTATTGCTAACCCTTTCTCATTGCTGTGTATATTGCCAAACCTTTTTCTTGGTTGTCTATTGCCAACCCTTTCCGTCTACTGTCAAACCTTTCTCATCGTTGTGCATATTGCCAGTTTTTTCTTTGTGTCTAATGCCAACACTTTCACTTTGTTGTGTCTACTGCCAACCCTTTCTTTGTTGTGTATATTGCCAACCCCTTCTCTTTGTCTATTGTCAACCTTTTCTGTCTACCGTCAACCCTTCCTCTTTGTTGTGTCTACTGCCAGCCCTTTCTCTGTTGTCTATTGCCAACCCCTTCTCTTTGTTGTCTATTGTCAACCCTTTCACTTTGTTGTGTCTATTGCCAACCCCTTCTCTTTGTTGCGTCTATTGCCAACCCTTTCTCTTTGTTATATTTATTGCCAACCCTTTCTCTGTGTTGTGTCTATTGCCAACAGAATGCATGGATGATGATGTTGCAGGTGTTCTTTGAGATTACATTAAGTAAAATGAAGAGACGTTGTGAGATAATGAAGATGAATGTGGCAGTGATCGGCGAATAAAACAGATTAAGAATCAAGTGTGTTTCATTTACGAATGTCAGTGATACATAAACAAATCGACTGAGCATCAATATCCTAAGATCTTGATATCATTTACTGTTAAATTTTTAATTATATGAAACAGTCACAGAATTCTTCTGCGTTCAATCATTATTTGGCCGTATCAGATCAGTAATCCAGATGTGATGACGAAATGTGACGTTTTCCTTAGGTCGATAAGAATTCCCCAGAATTTGATATTGAGGGGTGTACCTTGTCTCCAAACTTTCTGACAGTTCTCATCCAGTTATCACAGAACTGATTTTCTCTTCATGTTAATGTAAAGTCAATTAATTTGATTTTCTCATCTGTTTTAGTGGGTGTTTATAGATACCGTATATGAAAACAATAACCCAAAATGGAATTACTTTTCACTTCTGCTTTAACTCTGAGTAAAAATTTCCAAATGTTTGACATCCAACAGCCAATGATTAACATATCGATGTGCTCTGGTGGTGTCGTTAAACAAAACAAAAACTAAGTGGACTGAAAACCGTATTTTCTTGATTGGACTTTATGATATTAAGTTGGTTGCCTTTTATCAACTTATCTCAAGCAAATGAGCATGCTATTGATTGGTGAACAATTTGATTGTCGGTTATGCACTGATTACACTAAATCTATTTATGACTGTTACTTTTTCTACCACTATAATTATGACATATTCTAAGACGTCTGTAGTATATAGACGAAACGTATAGTCCTTAGCATACTTGGTTTTTTTTAATACATGATTTTAAGAGACATTTAAAACAAAATACTTTTCTAATGAAACGATATATATATTTTTTTAAATAGTGAGTTTAGATACTTCAGTATCAGTAGCGGATCACGGGGACCTGCCCCTCCCCCCTAAATTTTGCAACTTAAACCTTTTTTTTTTTATTATTGTACTATTTTTATTTCTTTTTAACATTAAAGAATCTGAGGAATCAGCAACATATTATTGGGGCCCTACCTAAATGGATGTTCTGGGTCCGCCAAATAGTATGTACTATAAAATTAAATAATGACAGTATTGGTTTTGTGATATGATAATAAACTAAAATAAAGTAAATACCATTATAAAATAGAATAAGTTCGAAAAATATTAGAGTTACAGATGATTCTAAAGTGTTCTTATGTTTAACATATATTCTGTACCATCATCTTAAATTCTGCCATTTCAGTCCTTGACACATAGGAATCATTTTACAATGCTGCTATAAACCAATCATATGGCAACTTTTACGACGGCACAGTCTATAACCGCCGCGAATTTCGAGAGATCCCTTCACAAATAATAAAGAAAAATACAGGTGTATATAGTAATAAATCTCAAGATAGTCTTTCATAATTCAGCATTACTATAAATATTCCCTGCTGTCCATTACCCATCCTAGATGCCCCGATTAATAAATTAATTAGTGAGAATTTTTGTTTTTGTTTTAACGACATCACTAGAGCACACTGATTTATTAATCATCGTCTATTGGATGTTAAACATTTGGTTATTTTGGCATGTAGTGACCACAGGCTCATGAATTCGTAATCAATAAAATATTCCTAAATAATAATTCCAAAATTAATGATTTTTCCATTTTAGTTCAATAGTGTTTTTATATATTAATATTTCACCGGTTAACTGGGGGGCGGGGGGAGGATCTACAGGAGCGGATTTAGAGGGGTTCCGAGCCCCTTTTATAGAATAAAAAAAAAATATATAATATATATATATATTCCGAGTGGAAGGACATCAAAATTAACCATTTTTCTCCGGTCCTATTCACCCACCACATTTGGATCACCCCTTTCAGAAATCATGCATCCCCGCCTAGGTCTGTCGTGATACATGTAGTCACTATCTTTATCACTAGCTCCTGCAAATAGTATGATTATTCTGCATGTGTATGCATTGGTCAAAATAGACCTCAGCTGTTGGGTTTTGTGAGAATAATGGACTCCAGACGGGGATATTTCTCAGGATGTGTTGTTTCACTGTGCTCTGGAATGCTAAAGCTTTCTAGCATTCCGTCTCCATGCACTATCATCTAAAATAATATTTTATAACTCGGTCCCTGTATCGGTCAGATAATAAAACGAGACCATTTAAATAAGGAGATAACTGGTTGTATCGCTAGGTTTTGTTGTCAAGTCACGGTAAATGGTGGTCTTATCGCTTGACCCAGCCAAACACAAACACCAACCGCCATATTGATTCGAGAGGGCGCCTCGCGTTCTTGGTGTAAAAATATCACAACTTTTGTTGTCCAATTTCAGCTTACTCGGCGCGTTGCAGTACTGAACAGAGCCATAAATAAACATTACAAATGGTGTTGCCGCTTTTATCATCACTTATGGTTATAAATGCATCAGTTTTGTTGTGAAACTAGTAATTTCGAGAATGAACAAAAGGCACACAAGTATTGTTTACACTAGCTGGAGGTGCTAGCGGCCATGACACCTCGGCTAGAGCGTTGGACTGTTGGAGAAGTGGCGTTCTTTTATTGTGTATGACGTGCATGCGTGAGAGGGTATAGATAGGGGGGAAGAGGGGGCGGGGGTTCATGGATACGTACCTTGCTAGTAGCCGTTGCTCCGCTATCACCAGCTACAGCGTCGTTTGTAACCTGCACAGTCAAAAACTTATTATTTACAAGAGGCCAGGCCCCTTTTACTTTACAAGTCTGAAATTCTTCCCTAAACGTCCTGAGATGAGGGTCACCAAAAAGGCCACAATGTTTGAACACTTTCTTTCCCCTGAACGAACACTCTTTAGGTGTGCTAGGGGAAGCAGGAGGGATTTTGGACGTGTCTATTGTCCGTCCGTCGTACGAACAGTTATACTGTTTCATCTGGTTCTTCACACCGTTCCTCACACTGAAATAGCTAATATCTCCGTGACACCCTCCGTTCTCTTTGATACGTTTGATACAGTGCCAGTACGTCCTCAAGGCAACACAGTGTTTGTCATCCGTGGACAGTTCGTCGGTTCCAGTACTCGCCAGGGTGGCTCTTTGCTCAATGGAGGTTCGAACCATCTCGTAACGACTCCAACATGAATCTATTTTACACCTTGCGTTCGTTTTAAATCCCTCGGCTGAAAAAGAAATAATTAAAATATTATATTAACAGAAGAAATAGACAAAAAACCATCATAGGACCTTCCAAACATTAAACCAAACAAGACAGGACAAATACAGACATAATCATCACTGTCATTTAAAAAAATAAAATGATAGATATATTAATATTAAGACAATGATCATAATCGTCTTTGAAAAACTTAGTTTATGAAAAACATAGAAAACTAAATAGAAAAAAGTAGACAAAAATATTACATTCATCCTTCCAAAAACTAAATGATACAGAATAAGTTACTGGTACATTCACACAGGGAACTGTACACAAAACATCATAATCTTACTTTAAAAACTAAGTCCAAAGAGTACAACATACTAGTATAACCAGTATTCACACAATAAAGGAAAAAGAAAACCACCACATTCGTCCTTATAGAAACTAACTCAAAGCAGAAGATACAAAACACAAAGCAGACGACACTTTGAAGAAACTCCTGACACACCAACATCACAAGGACAAGTTTGTAGAGGTTTCATAAACCACAATTAAGTTAAATACTAACCTGAAAGAATTAATAATCCTAGTGTGAACAGGATTGCAAGGAGGGAAGGGATGGTGAAGCAGGGCGGGCTAGGGCAGCCGCTCGTACCCATACCCTTCCATGCAGAGCCGATTTTATAGGTCCTGGCCGCCGACTGGGAAACTGTACTACTCCGAACTGAAGAAACACCTCTGTGAACGGAAAAACAAAAAGTCCCATGAGCCATCAATCATTATGTCACATATTTTTGGTCATTTTACGACCAGACTGCAGTAAGGAATCACATCTCGGCCTTTCTATGATCGGAACAGAGCTAAAATGTAAACCACAACGCTTCCCTTCACCCCGGCCGAATCACTCAGTCCGTACTACTCTCTCTGTGCTCGGGAAGAATGAGGGATTGCAAGCCGTTAACAGCAAAGTAGGTCACAGGGCGGAGCTTGCGGTCGTCAGCTGTCAGCCGAGGTGTTAGCCACGCCTCTATTGATCCTGCCTTCACCGCTGTGATATTTGATATAACAGCAGATAATGACAAGACTGAGTTCTTTTACATGACTAGAAAAATTGTGATTGGTCGAGTTTAAAAGCTTTCACGCTCGAAAGAAACTACGAATGACATTTGACATTGATTATTGTCATAATAAGAACATTTGTGACAGTCGCAATTAGTAGCGACGCTTGTTATAATTATGTACTTATAACGCGTGCTATCATATACGTGTATTAATATATTATGTATATTCGTTGTCAAAAATAACCAGTGACGGATCTAGGCGGGTGCCCCAGGGCCAGCCACCCTATATTTTGCTATTTAATTTTTTTTTTTTTAACTTTAAAGAATCCGGTATCATGCTATTGGGGCTCCCTAAATGGATTTTCCGGACCACCCAATGATAAATATGCCAAATATAGTTAAATACCAGTTAATACAAAACCGAAATATATAGTTTTTTTTACATGAAAAATTAACATAAAATGATAAATAAGCACTAATTAAAACAACATAAAATAAATGAATAGATGTGTTGAACTAATTAAAATATTTATTTTTAAACATGCTAGTACAGAAATAATAAAATTAAAAACCAAAATCCTTCTAATAAAATAATTAAATTAAAACCAATAACTAAAATATAATAATATATAAAAGTTAGTCTCTGTGGTCCTGCGGTAGAACACTAGACTGTCATTTGAACAGTGGTTCAAAACCCGCTGGAGGCTGACTCTCACTTGACTGCATGTCAAAATTATCAAATGTTTGATACCCAATAGCCGATACTTAATATATCAATGTGCTCTAGTGATATCGTTAAATAATAATAAAAATAATTATATAATAAATAATAATATAAAATTGTGAAGATAGAAATTCACAGTTGTGATTTTTATTATAAATATATAATATCATCTTTTTTTTTTACTTCATAATTACATATATATTATTCAACTCGTAAGCAACTAAATCGCAACAGTAAAACAGCATGAAATCATTTACTTTGTATTTGATCAATAAATCGATCTATTATTGAAACGCAGTTTTATTATTCAATAGTATTAACTACAAAGCTATCGTTATTTTGTTATTTACGGTCCCATATCGGCAGATATCGTGAACAGTATTCACGTATTAACGAAAGCGACACCACACCAGCACCACGAGCTTGCTGGGACGGCGTTAATTACATCCGTCGTTTAAAAATCAGCATCCGCCAATCAGAGGCGTTAACTCTGATAGCATCAACCGTTGATTGACAGATTGAACCAAAATAAATTGTGTAGACTATATTATCGGTAAAGACCGGTAACCGCCGACATAATAATTGTATGTAATATAAGAAATAACTTCAATAGAAAAAAAAAAAAATAACGAATATTTAGATTTAAAAGTTTTGTTAACTATTAAAGGACGCTTTAAGAAATAAATTGTACTATTTTATGTATATTATTGTTTATTTAATTAACTGATAGTATGTTGTAACGGTTCTCGTTTCTAAGTGGTTAAAGACTCATCAGTAGCGGGTCCAAAGGATGTCCTGGGTGGGGTCCGGACTCCCCTTTAATCCTGAAGGCTTTATTCTACATTCTACTGGAAATACACGTTTCAAAGTCACTAAAGACTGAGTCATTGAAACACTGCATGAGTTTTACACACATCATAATGTTCTTACTGTTATCTTTAATACCTCATTTTCAATAGTTAATTATAGCTGTGATAGAATATAGTAAAAGTAGATTGTAAACAAGTACAATAGAAAAGAAACCTGTCATAAATGACGTGTTTGCAGCCTCTACAAACTCCATCATGCAAAATATAAACTGTCCGCTACAACGTGACGTTTTTGGTGGATTGTCGGTTAATAAATAAAACCTGCTTCCACCTGCTGGGCAGTAGGTTCGCTACCACTTAGTAGACCAATATGGGTAATTTTTCAACCACTGTTCCATGCTATGGGTGACAGAATGGCGCAGATACCCGTTGTATTTCACCAAAGAGCAGGGACAAACTATCTTACATTACACACATTTTTCAAATTATTATATCACCTTGTCACAGGACCGAAGAAGCCAGGGTGGGACAAGGAGGGCATTTACCCCCTTAATAATCTGTGGCGATTTTTTTTGGGATGTTTCCAATTTTTACGGAATTACTATTTAAATTATGTGTGGAACCACGGGGAACCTAAATAATTATGTAAGTATTATAATAAAAACGTGTGCACATCGTTTCTGCTCATTTCCTCGTTTTTTTTATACACGAAGTGAAACATCATTTCCTAGAAAAAAAAAGTGGGGATTAAAACCCAAACCCCCCTGTGTGTCTGATACTGGAACACCAACAAGTAAATTATGTCATCATCATTCATAATCACCTACTCGTCTACTTCCAATTTTTAAAATTAAAAAAAAATATATATTATAATTTTTTTTGGTATATATAAATGGCAACATCACTACGTGTTTTGCTATTTAATATCGTCATTATGATAATTTTACAGGCATCACATTGAAGTGTGATTGTGTCTGCTGTGAAAAACATCCCACAATGCACCTCACCCCGGTGACCTTTCAGCAGCGCTCCTGCTGTAAGTAGCGATTAGTAGATGATAATATATCATAAAATGGTTTGAAACGCATTAACCTTTGACCCGTCGATGCGAAACTAACACGTAACACACTGTGGTGTGTAAGATCTGTATGTTTCATTAGGGAGGGGGAGGGGCTATGTATATAATGACAGGGGCGAATGCAGGAATTTTGGAGGAGATTTCAAAGATATTTTCAGAATTTTTAATATGAAAGTAACCCCTGAAATTGCCCACGGCAATCGGCAATGCGTGGAGATTGCCGCGGAGTTTTTCATTCACCGCGGCAAAAAAAAGTGCCGCGGACTATGATTTAAAAATATTTTTCGAAGGTGTATTTTGTTCTTATTATTAAAAAGAAAGTATTCTTTACGCAAAAATTGCTGTGGACATTTTCTCCACAGCATTTATTTTGCCGTGAACATTTTGTTAATTACATGGGTTGGAAAGGGAGTGGGAGTCCAAAGTTAGTTACAACAAACTTATAAGAGGTGACCTAATGGGGATGGGGGTTCCGTCCCCTTGGTCAGGGACAATTCTACATGTTTTGCTTAGGCAGGTTATTGGACAGGCAGATAAGGCTGGCTATGAAATTAACTTAAGAAAGTTTGCTCATGTTAGACTGAGTCAAATTTATAAATAAATAAATAAATAAATAAATAAACAGTTTAGTGGATGGGTGGGAACCGATACTGTCACTAAATAATATTTTTGTTAAAAATCCTCGTATGCTGTCATTTGTCGGCTTGGTCTATTTAATATAGTTTCAAAGATATGAATAATCATATTAAAGTGGCTGATGTCACTAAAGGCCCAGAATTGGAAGTCACGTGACGTCCGGTGCGTTATTTCACGTAATATCACTTGTCGCCTGTTCATGACGTCACGTGACATCCAGTGTATAGAGTATCACACCACGTTCTCTCTCACTAACTCTGTAAGACCGAAGTTCATACATTTGTCTGATTTTCTCTGATGTAATCAACATCTGTCAACAACATGTCACATTAATTTGAAACTGATAACCCGCCACGCGATACGGGAGCAGTCAGTGATGACATATAGACAATATTTACATAAATATAGATATGAACATACCGTCAGAAAACACTGATAACTTAATTCGTATAACTTTTAACTTTGAGTTTTTTTAATGATTTAATTTGTCATGTTACAAGAAAGGTCGTCGGATCGACCCTTCTCAGTGGACCCATTTGCAGTTTGGGCTATTTTCCGTTTCAGCCAGTGATCCACCACTGGTTCATCAAAGGCAGTGGTATGTGCTGTCTTGTCTGCAGGACAGTGCATATAAAAGAGCCCTTGGTGCTTATCGGAAAGAGTAGCCTATGTGGCGGCAGCGAGTTTCTTCTAAACACATATATCAGAATGACCATATGATTGACGTCCAATAGCCGATGATAAGATAAAAATCAATGTGCGTCGTAAAATAAAACAAACTTTAACTTTTGTTACAAGAAAATACATTCGGTTTTACGTTCACCCGGCATGCTGTTTGCGGCAGCGGTAAATTATTATTATTATTTTATTTTATTATTGTTTTAATTTTATATATTCATACGCACAAGGTGAGTAGCAGTTATAAGAGTTATAGACAACTTTGACCCATTGTATTAATACAGGAGAGGTGTAACCCTCGTCAAGGTACCTAAACTGGGAGGGTACAATCAGGAGGGTTACACCTCTCCCATGTTAATACAATGCAGTAGCGAATCCGGACCCTCATTTTCTCGTATTTTAATTTTTTAAATATGTATTTTCCGAGTTGAAGGACATGAAAATGAACCACCACCACCCTCCTCCCCGCATCCTGTTCACCCATCACATCTGGACCCCTTCCCTTTCAGAAATCCTGCATCCGCACCTCCATTTGGGGAAAGTGGTCCAGAACTCTTATAACTACTACTACTAAGATGGATGTTATAGTAATTACATGAAAAAATTATAATTAATAAATAAAATAATAATAATAAATACTAATAAAAAGAATTTTTAAAAAAAAATCCGCATACTGCACGCCGCAAATTCCATGCTTCGTAGCTAATAACCACTGATTAAAATTTTAGACAACGACCCCAAAACATGTACAGGAATGTCGTTAAACAAAATATGCCTTATCTTTCCTAACCTAACATCGCACGTGACGGCTCCATCTGAATGAACCATAATAGCTACAGAGCTGACGTAGAATTAGCTAACGGCAATATGAAATTAAATCTTTCACCCGATAACAAGGACGAGGAGTGGTACAAAACGAGGAACAGTACGAGGCGGTATCAAATGTCTTCGACTAACACCGGAACACAATGCTCCACGTGCTAACCCGCAATCTAGTTCATATAACAGTTATCAACAACGGAATCTGGACATGTATTTTATAACTTTTAAAGTCCATATTTTAGTGGTCATGACGTTGACGTTTCTAGATCTTGTCGAAACCAAAGTCTAGACTTTAAAAGTATAAAAAGCATGGACCCTCTCCCGAGTTTACGAAACTATAATCTCAGGCCCGTAGGAACGATTTTGGTTGGGGATGGGGGAAAGGCAATGACGGATCGGGTACAAATTTAATATCAAATTTTGGTTACAATGGCAAATATTAATGTGAAAAAATGAAGAAAAAAAGGCTCACAAGTGTCTAAATTTTGAGGAAGTCTAAGTTCAGACTTAAAATATTTATAAGCATGGTGCTTTAAAGTTATTTGCATAATGTAGGATTTTGGTATCTTTACAGACTGTGGAGCCTCTTTGGTCCAGCGGTCAAACGTCAGACTCTCAAGCTGATGACAGTGGTTCAGAACCCATTGGAGGCTGGCTTACACTTGACTACGTGTCAAAATAACGACATGTTTGACATCCACTAGCCGATGATTAATAAATCAATGTGCTCTAGTGGTGTCGTTAAACAAAAAACATTTTTCAAAGTCAAAATTAGCATTTTTGAAAACTGCATATCTTTCATTTTCTCCAACATATTACGCAACACAAACATGAAAATACGTATTAAAACTAAATAAACACATACACAATATGTTTGGTGACAGTGGTGACAGAAAAGAAGTCTTGATGCCGAAACATCGATTTAAAATAATAATATTTGAAATGTCATACATTTATAATAAACATAAAAAATATTGTATGAGCTATTATAATATATTACAATCAGTAACTAATACACATTTAAACATAAAATTCATTTTTAATAGATTAGTAAAAGACGCGAGTTTAATTATTCGATTAGAGATAACAGTTGGCCTATAATAACACATTGATGACGGCTAGAGAAAAGGTGTTGGTAGATGGGCAGAGGTTGGCATTATTGGTAGTTAATATGTAGTTTAGGTTGACATAGCTTAACCACTCGGTGATTCTGTTGCTATGGATATAGATATAACGTGGTGTACCGTCTTCATTTTTCTCCGTGCGTACAGAGAACATAACAGAACAGAACTTTATTATGCTCATGACATCATTCGATGGCGTCAGAGAAATACATATACACATATAATGTAGACATATAATAATATTATAGCAGCGTCAAAATGACAGTAATAATAAACAAAATAATTATGTACATCGTAGAATCTTAGGAGGAAGAGAACTGTTTATTTATGATAGAACCAATTTTTTAAATATCAATTTGTATCATTTATAAACATTCTTCAAGACATGTTTTATGAGCATATTAACATGAAATTTTAAAAGTGACCCAAGTCACTATTTTAACATTTTTTGGTCTTTTTTTTTTACTTGCGTACCAGCTTAAATTTGAACATCATTCTTAGCCTTTTTATACGTCAACCAGCTTGTGATTTGAACATCTTTTTTGACACATTTTAAAAATGCCACATTTGAAAATTTTCTTGACGTTTTGTTTTTTAATTTGCGTACCAGCTTAAATTTGAACACCATTCTTAGCCTTTTTATACGTCAACCAGCTTGTGATTTGAACAACCCCGCATGACGTGTTTGTGATGAAAAATATCGTCTATTTGAAAAGTCCTCCATTTCACATTTCAACTCCAGATTTGGCAACCGGATTTTGCACGCATGCGTCAAGGTGTGGACATTTTCGTGTGGATTTTTATGTAACTTTGCACCGGTGCTCTTGGAAATCTTTCACACTACCCTGCAGGCTAATTTCTGTGGACTCGCAGTAATCTTTCAATTTCGCATGTAAGCCTCGTCCAAATATCGGCGAAGTTTAGCAGTGGTGACAACCCTAGGGTCAACATGCACCTGGGTTTTCCTCTTGTGTTTTCCTCTCGTCGGGTCACACACACTTTCCACTGCACTGGAGATGTCACACACCGAAATCAATGTCGTCCTTTGTGCGTGAGATCAACAAAGTTAGTGTCAAAGGACGTGTTTTCGCTATCTATCTGATATCGATTTAACGATTGTATTACGACTTTAAAGGAATGTTTATGACATTTATTAGAAATAGGAGTCTTCGGATATCACAGTAGTTCCGTTTGTGGAATTTTAAGTGGTCTCTTAATTTTAATTTTTTTAATTTTTATTCTTGAAGTTTTTTAATTTTTATGTGGACACATTAACTAAATTATTTTGTGATTTATTGTTTGTGCCAGTACCAGTCATTTTGATAGGGCGACTTTGATAGTATGACTTGGACTCTGGCCTAAACAACAAAACGGTTTTCGGTATGATAATAATTGTGTTTTAATCAAATTCTTTAGAAAAAGAAAGAAAAAGATACCAATTACTCATATATAAACGTGATCACCCAAGGGTGCTAGAAAATTAAAAAAGTTTATTTGTACTAGTTTTAAATAGTCAAACCCTTGAAACAATTGTCCAGTTATAGGATATTGGACTCAAGCAGAAGACTGTGGTTCAAAACCCTTCAGAGGCTGGCTCACACATGACTACGTGTCACAATTTACCAAATGTTTGACATCGAATAGCCAATGATTAATAAATCAATGTGCTCTAGTGGTGTCGTTAAAATAATAATAATAAAAATATGTATATAAACTGTATCACACGATACCTTATTTAATATTATATTTATTCCCCGCCCAATGTCAGACGATGCAATAAATATCCGAAAATGAAAACATATTATTCTAATTTTAAAAGAACATTACACAACACCTATAATAATTTTCATTTGATGACTAATAAATGCCATTACTAAATTTTTTAAAAGTCTTTGTCAAAAATACGTTATCGTTCATGCAAACTCTATAATAGTCCTCTTTCTCTAAATTACTAAATTAATAGTGGAGTGAAACTTTGTGTCACGAGGTGACACTCGATAATCCGCCATCATGAAGACATTAAAGGGCGACAACTGAGTACTTGAGCCGACTGGTCGCCACGACGCGTCTGCCTGCGCGGATGACGTAACAGAGAGACGTGCAGTTTTATGACGAGGCAGACAATGCGGCTACTGCAACCTCATTTTCAAAGGACGCCTTCAGGTTTGACGAAGTGTAATTCGCGGACGGAGTGATTGTAATGGCTGTAGAATTGTTTAATCCTCAATGAGGCCTGCAACTATTGTCAACAAACTGCAATTAAACACTTTATGACAGGTGATGTTTGTAGGCTACTAAGATGGAAAACATGACCAAATGCAGTGGAATGATTCGAAATATGAAACTGAAGAAGAACAGGATAATGTAGTCATTCATTATTCTGCCCATCCGTCCTTCTTCAATTCATTCCATCCATCCATCCATCCATCCATCCAAAAATAACAACATGCATCCATCTACCCAGTTATCCAGTGACCCAACCTAATCCATTTGTCCGTCCATCCACCCATCCATCCAAGCAAAGCCATTCATCCATTCACACACTCCCTCTTCTACTCACCAACCCTAATGCATCCTTTCATCCATCCTTTCATTCATCCTTTCATCCATCCATTTTATTAGTGATTCCACTATTTGAATACAAGATACATTTTTTTCATAACGCAGTTTTTAATAGAAAATAATTTCACTTTAATTATACTCGAAACACATAAAATAGCCTACCCTTCCCAACCACCACGATGATAAACTTAACCCATCTAGCCTGTACATACTGTGAATTGTTAGAGTACAAAATGACAAAAATTGAGACCAATTTACGACACATTTATCGTAACTATTAATGTCGTAAAACGTGTACATGCATGTGAATACCGATTAATAAACTATAAACATCGCATTGTAGTGGAAACTGTTGACAACACATAAGTTTGTTCCCTGCCCATGGACACGAGAAAATCACGTTCGTTCAATACACAGGGTCGTAGGAACCGGAAGTGGGTCAGGAGAGGCACGTGACCCTAACCTACGAGATTTTTTAAAATTTACACTTTTATGTTTGCCATGTTAACCAAAATCTAATATAGAGTATGTACCCGATCCGTCAATGCCCCGCCCCCACCCCTGAAGTGGCTCCTACTGGCCTGATACAGAATCATATTACTGGTATTAAAGACGGGATATCGCAGTCACAATATCTGTAACGGATGACAGTCTTCATAAGCTAGAAATATTGAAATAATTGATTGAATAAATAACGAACCGGTTTTAAAAAAATAATTCGCTCTGTAAACAAAGCAAATCATCTGACTCTGTAGCCATATTTCAATTTAAAACCAAATGTAAATAACAAAGTGGATAATATACCCAACCAAAAAAGAAAGTATGCATGTTGAAATATTTTTGTTTCATCGGGTGGTCACAGTAATGGTCCATTGGCAGCAGATACGTGCACAACTTGTGATATTACTGCACACATACCTCCTCCTAAATAGTGTGGTTATCTAATTCCAGAATTTCTTCCATGAATGTCGTCTGGTTTATGAAATAAAGGACTATTGATTACATGCATAATTTCTTTTTTGGTTGAGTATATTACTATCTAACGACGGAATATATTGCAGTTACAGATTAAATCAAATGTATGTAATTATTTTTCGGCAATTTCACTGCTGAACTTTTAGTTTTTGACATCTGCCATGGGATGATTTTAGACATTGTAATTGTGTTATCAAACGCCTCTAATATCAACTAAACAACTAATCACAATTAAGATTATAATTCTCGATAAATAGCCTCGAGATCTCGCGTGATTACATCGAATGGTGTTAACAGTTACGATGACATCACTTGTAACTCCGCCTCCATACATTTCATATACAAGATACATTTTTTTCCCGATTTCAATAGATTTATTTTACTTTACTGTTAATCCCGAACTTCAGTATTTTGCACGTGTCACTTGACGCAGAGTGTTTACTGTTTTGCAGCGAGTTATTTTCATGACAGCCCACCTGTATCTGAAGCTTAACGCAAGCACTTATTTTCCTTCCCCGAGGCCATGCACACCTGGCCACTTGAAAACTCGCTCAATGGCGGTCGAAATCGAAAGGTAGCACTCAAGCGTACCTGTGAAAATGTCGAATAAAACTAGCTGAAGTATTAAACCGCGTCAACAGGGACAGATCCATACATTTTGAAGGGTGGATGGCTCGAAAGGCAATGTTAATACATTTTATAATGGAGTGGGGGAGGTGACATGCGGATCCCAGGGGGGATAGGGAACAGGCGGACCCAGGGTGGGGGAGAAGACTTGCGGATCCCAGTGTGTGGGGTGGTGGGGGGGGGGTGGGGGGTGGGGAGAGGGGACAGGCGGATACCAGGGTGGGATTGACGAGTGAAGACGCTAGATTTTATTTTTCTAATTTCGTCGTAATTAACTTCTAATGATCCCTCTTCAGTATTTTTTGTTTGTTTTGTTTTTGTTATTATTTTTTATGTTTAACATTGATATATTAATCATCGGCTGTTGGATGTCAAACATTTATAAACTTTGGCATGTAGTCAAATGTGAGTCAGCCTCCAACAGTTTTTGAACCATAGTCTTCAGCTTGAGATTCCTACGTCTACCACTGGACCACTGAAACTCACTCCCTCTCCACTAATAATGTTTTTGTTGTTTTCACTTTAAAAAAAATATCTTTCCAAAATTTCTAAACCCGAACACATCAATTAATCAGTGTTAGAATTAATCGTACTGTATTTATTACACATGGCTGACAGAAGAAACTTTAATGTCACATAGGCTAGTGTTTCCATTTATCAGGAAGGGGTCTTTTATATGCACCTTCCTACAGACAGCACAGCATTTGCAACATACTTTACTACACCAGTCGTGGACAACTGGTTGGTATGTAAAATAGTTCCGTGGCTTCATCTGAACTACGTACCCACTTTAGGTGAAAATGATGAACAAAGGGCAGGCCCTGGCAAGGGGTGATCAGGTGGACCAGCTGGCATAGTTCCGATTTTAAGGGGGTATACTTCCCCTGGTATTTAGCACTGATTACAAAAATACTTAATGAGCAGTTTGAAATGGGGGACTACATTTCCCATCTGACCTGGACCTATTAGCAGCTTAGCGCAGGCCTTGCAAAGGATGGTAGGTGTCCGGACGC
>JAULBS010008606.1:0-11235 GCA_032355785.1 Symmetromphalus regularis | reverse complement strand
AGCCCCCCCAATAATTTCCCAAAACATGTTCCTTATTCTTTGTTGAATTATTCACCAGCAAATTCTGATGTACAGAAATGGTAGCAGCCCCCCCCCCTTTCCCAAATGAATTTCGTTCCAACGCCCCTGCTGTATACGAACCAAACAACTGGTGATTGTCTGTGCGTCAAACTATTTTGTATATCAACGATTTTTTGTTTCCAAAGTGACGTTAGAAAATCTGTTTAATTTTTAAGATGCGCTATTTGATGACGAGTAATAATATTTTTATAGAAAATCGGGAATTCAGTTTCAGATATTTTTTTTCTGTGATTCTGTTCACATTTCCATTATCGAGGAAAATTAGTGCCTCTAGGTAAGGCGATTATTGATGACACATCCGGGGCATGGCAAATTTCCTATGGGGCAAGTGAGACAAAAAGGCAAGGCAATATTTGCCTTCGTTAGAAGTGAAATTGAGAAGACATTGCAGAACAGCGAATGCCTCATTCCCTTTGTGCAATTCTATCCCTCTCCATCTCTATATATATGTAAAAATATTAACCTTCTTTTTCTCCTCATGTGTTCCTTCTTATCCATAATTTTATCCATACATGCTTTTAACTCTGTCCAATCTGCATGTACTCCACACGGCCAACCTGTTGACAAGCGATTAAATAACCAAATTGTCCGCTTTCGTGTCACACAGTCGCAATGCCTCTTTCCAGTCGGACTGTCCCTCCGCTTGAAACAGACACAAGGGGGATCTGTGTCCAAGTCAACCAAGTGCTTTCCAAAAATAGACCCTCCTGTCTTCTGTATGTGCAAGAAAACAATAACATCTTCTTCCTCTAAGTTTAAATGATAGTCTTTATCAATATGGCGGTCTTCAAACGTGTGCTTGTTGTTACTTCCAGCCAAATAGGCATCGAAGTCACTTTTAAAGGCTGGAGTGACTGGACCCGTGAGAGCACATTTGTTATCAAAACAAAAATATCCCATAAAAATTATCGAGGCTAGAGATACGAAAGAAAGAACTAATAGGGTGACCTTCCACGCCTTCATTACGACCACACATCGACAGCTAGAAAAGAAATCGACAGCTCTACACCATTTTCAATTCGGTTCAATTAGTACACAAATGAAAAACAATGGAAACTGTCAGTCAAGCAAGTGCTTGTCAGCCGAACACTTTCACTTCCGCTCCGCCATTATTTCCTGCAAATTGGCCCAATGACCTTTTATTGAATACCTTTACGAGGAGAGTAGACTCCCTTTATATTTTTTATTTGATATATATCTCGGTCACCAACGGCACTTTCCGTATATTTTCGTGAAAGCAATAACATGTTAAACGGAAATGAACGATGTCGACCGAATATTTGTACTGGTTGTCAACGTCAAGGTCGTTGGGATGGAGATCGCGTCAAAATGGCGGCTGCTAGTAAGAATAAACATGCGACGAAAAAGTCTAAGACTCCATCGAAATTAAGTGCCTGGTTAAACGCAGATGGAGCTTTGGTCGATATCACGAGTGTAGCTCCAGCGCCTTCAAAGGATTTTTTCCATATTTTTATAAACCCAGAGGTGGTAAGGCATTAAGTTTAAAGAGAGTTGAAGTTTGTTACTTTGTAAAATTATAAATAGTTTTCAACTTTGCAGATTTTTATTTGGCCTTGACATGTGGTTGTGTTTGAACATGTTTTGTTTACATAATAAGATATTATGGTTCTGAAAAAAGCCTGTAACTTTTGTTAGCTTGTGGGACAAATATTGCCGTATAATATTTCAGATTTTAAAAAAACACCCTTTTTGTTTATGTTTGTTTATATTGATTTATATTTGTTTATGCCCCAATGACTGCATCACTAAGCTCATACCAGAATGCCAAGACCAGCAGACCCTTATACATGAAGCAGTATTTTATTTACACATTAAAATTTGTGTAACATTAGGCCACATTATATATTTATTCATTATTTGGATATTAAAAGTATATGTGATTCAAATGACATTCCCTCACTATGGTTTAATTCACTTCACAGGTGCACTTCCCTTTTAACTTCGTCAGAAAAAAATTTAAAATATTTTTCCTTAAATTCACTGTAAATTCATTGTTTGTAAGTGGTCTAAATTTTTTTCATTCAAATATCCTTTCTAAATAGTTCATGTATGTTCATAATCTTCAATCTTAACATTTCCAATACGATATTAACATTTGTAACTTTTGCCATTTTATTAATTGAAAGTTTATATCAGAAATATATGTTGTCTAGTCCAAAATACTGTAGCGATATGCAAAATATTTTTAGTAACGTTTCAATGAGGTGGCTTGCAGTTTTATTTTTTTAAAAGTACAAGACACATTTTTTAGCGCAATACAATACCATAGCAACGACTGTATAATTTGATAGTAAAGAACAGGTGTAACAATGTCACACCCCTAAACAAAAATGCCATTTTCTGTGAATTTGTTAGAACGATCGTCTGCTGTTGATATGTTTTTTCATTTTAATTACTACATGATTAATAAGAAGTTTTAATTGAAAAAGAAGAAATGAAAAAATTGGGTGATGCGCCAAAATTAAAATGCAGAAAATATAAGGTAGGAATACACTTTATTCATAGCACATGAAATCAAAAACATAGTGCCACACAGAGGTGAAACAGACTATAGTCCCTAATTTTTCATGTGTTTGTAATGAACATGTCACACAGTTTTATTAAATTTTTCTCATTAATATTATTATTTTCAGCACAATATTTACAATTTTTGACATTTGTGTCACAAGTGAAACATTTGATAGAGTGATGAACTCAGTGTTTTCCCTAAAAACTGGCTGCCAGCCAAACTGACTATTACAGTTATGTTTTGGGCCAGTTCAAAAATATCCCTAGCAACCTTTGGTTCCTTGTGCCTTGTTTTATGACTTAACAATTGTCTGTGAACTAGTGTTGAATTTATGTTTTATTTATCTAATATACTGGTTCCCAAACTTTGTCAAGCTGCTGATCCCAGGCCACATCCCGGGCACGCCCACCTCCTCACATTATATGAAGACACACCTCCTTTTTATATAACGTAAAAAAAAAATATATATATTACTTGGTCCTGATGCAACCCTGCCTCCCCCTACCATCTCCATTTTCCTCACTACCCTAAATGGGGTGGTATCGCCCACTTTTGGAATCACTAATATAAAAACTGTTTATAACAACATTTTTACTAATAATCACACTGATCTGTGCTCTGATGCAGGTTGTTTATCGTGTGTGGAAGATCATCCCACCCACGCGATGTGACAGCAATGTCTTACCGTCTGAAGTACGGGATTCTTGGAATGACTTCAAACATGATGAGCGACTTCACAGTAAGTCATTTTAAAATCTATTACCGTAATTATTTGATATATTATAGAAGTGGGTTTTTTTTTTGTGTTTGTTACATTTCAAATAAAAAATTAAATGAAAGACAAATTTAACATGGCTGCTAGTGGTATTTTTTATATGCATATAAAATTGCCAGTTTTACAAAACATCATTAATGACCATAAATGGACCTTCAGTCTAAATACATCACATAAACAACATTGAAATAGTGTGTCACAAACACCTGTCAGAAAGGATGAAAATCATTTCTTGGAAGTGGGGAGGACAGAGCATCACCCTTTCCAAAAAATGGGACTTCTTGTTTAAGTGTTACATTGATACAATAAAGAGAAATACTGGTAAAGATTATTATTTAGGCATTTTAATTTCAATTTTTCAAAGAAAAAGTGTGTGGGGTGAGAGGGGGTAATTATATAGGTGTCCCTCCATCCAAACAGTGGGGGGAACGTGTCTCCCCCAGGATTTACATCTATGCCTGTCAGTAGGGTTTTATTCCCTCTGTATCTAGACTGATATTCAAAACCATTCCCCAA
Source organism: Symmetromphalus regularis (assembly GCA_032355785.1). Lineage (NCBI taxonomy): Eukaryota > Metazoa > Mollusca > Gastropoda > Neomphalida > Neomphalidae > Symmetromphalus > Symmetromphalus regularis. The sequence continues at coordinate 7,333 of JAULBS010008606.1, read as the reverse complement.
AGACCATTTAATCTTTTTAATAATTATTGGTAGTTTTGGTTAAAAACAAATTCCAGACTTTTATTACATAAACACATAAACAGATGTATTACTTTGTGATTAAAATACATATTTTATTGTTCTGACAAGGCTTAATTATTTTGTAGTAAAACTGAAAATTCCATCTTTGTTTGTAAAATTATATTAAATTTCCAAAAGTGAGAGCCATGAGCAAAAAGTTAAATTTCAGAAATAAAGCCACAGAGAGGATTTTATCCTTGACCTTGAGTTTGATATTTCAGCACTCTACAGTAGCTCAGAGGTAGAATGTCTACCTGAGGTGTGATGGCTGGTTGGATCAGTCCCCTTTAGTGGACCAATTGTGTTATTTCTTGATCCAGTCAGTGGTTCATCACTGGTGTTAAGGCAGGCAATGGTATGTGCTGTCCTGTCTGTTGGAAAGCACATATAAAACATCCCTAGGTGATAAAGCCCAAAAAAACTGTATAAAAATGTACAAAGGTTTTTATAAGAGGATACCAAGGTGTAACAGTACATCAAATATGCAGCTTATATGGTTATCTCCATTCGTCTGAATAGCACACTTTGCATGTTTTGGGAAAATCCTCTTTAGTTGCAGTAGCGGATCCAGAGGGGGGTCCAGACACACACACACCCATCCCCACCATATCTCATTTTTTTTACCTTTTCTGAGTGGAAGGACCTGAAATTAACCATTTTCTCCCTAGTCCTATCCACTCGTCACATTTGGACCCCACATTTTAGAAATCCTGCATCCGTGCCCGAGTTGGTTTTTATAAAGAAAAAGAAATTCACATTTAATATTTATTACATTCATTTATTTCACAATATTATTATTACTGAATTACTTATGCCTTATATTTAATTGTTGCTCTTTGGAGATAAATAAGGTACAGTGAAATAATAATAATAATAAATCCTTTATTTATTGAGGGTAACAAAGAAGATGCTAATCTTCCATTAGACACAGAGGTGAAAAAATACATGTACAATACAATGACATAATTTATTTTTCAGGTGAGATTACGCGAACAGGGGGTGGCTCGATGCTTGACTATTTGCTAAAGATAGTAAATGGCAATATTGACTATCTTCCCCGGCTCCCACACAAAATCATCATGAAGATTACCTTAATGCTTGATTTGGAAGACATCCAGCGTCTCAGACTAGTCTCCAAACTCTTCAAAGAGGTCAGACATGTTTTATAGTTTATTGCATTTTATTAGTATTGTGGTGGGATCTAGGTTAGTCATTCAGGCATGAAAGTCATACGACCAAACGAGTTTTCTACTACAACCGAATTCGACCAAGCTTTAAAAAAGTAAAAACAAACAAACCAAAAATGAACATCAATTCTCAATATGCTGATCTGCAAACGGCATATATAATATGATTCTGGTACTTCCTGGGGGTTGATATTTTGCCTCATATATCATGCATATGCAGTTAAATCCATTACATCATTTGTCATGGCGCACAGTATGTCATGCCACACCAGTGCTTCTGCTTCGCTTTGGCCTTGTCCTGGCAATCAAAATGGTGCTGTTTTGGCAGTCAGCCAATGAATACAGGAGAAGTGGATATATCATATAAAGTTGTTACAAAACTTTCAGTGTGACCCCTGAACCCCAAAAGGGTGCTAACCCTCGACCCTGTCAGAGGGCCTAATCAGCCCCCTGGACCTCCGGCATAATTTTCCTTTCAGTAAGACCCAAAGATTTTCCTTCACTTTCATGACTGTCAGTAGAACGTTCACGGGATGTACTGTGGATTCATTCCTTTCCAAACCAGTACTTGTATATTAAAAGCAATGGTATGTGTTTTCCTGTCTTTGAGAAAGTGCCTATGAAAGATCCATTATTGCTATTGGAAAAATGTAGTTGGTTTCATTTGAAGACTATATGTCAGTATTACAAGTATTTGACATCCAACAGTTAATGATTAATAAATTAATGTGGTCTATTGATGTCATTAAAATAATTACAAAAAAGAAACCCTTTTTTCTATTATTATGTTTTACCTGAATGTAACAATACGTAAGGGTTGCAATATAAAAATTAAGGTTCATGTAAACGAGGAGTGGGGACGTAGGAGGCAGTACAATATGTATCCCGATTCCTGGGTTGCAATACAATCACACTGGGCAGTTATAGGGCCCCCAAAATTTTGCTATATTTCTGGGAGATGTCCCACCAAATTGGGAGATTTGACACATCTGCATTTCTCCATACTGGTGCCTGGTAGAAGGCTGACAGATTATATAGTTCTTCCTCTAACTTTTAAAGTGTACATGCCACCAGTTACATGGGTAATTAGTAAATGCATTTATATTTTGTAAATTCTCAGAATTTGCATGACATTAAACATTATATACTTTGATTAGCTGATTAATGGAAATAGTTAGATTTTGTGCTGGAGTTCTTCAACAGAGGATATAAATTATACAAGTTTGTAAAGTTAATGAGAGCTTAGTGAGAAGTTAATATTGGTTTGATAACTCGAACATGTCCAGACATTTAGCAGAGAACTTCTTTTTCCAGCTGTTGACTATGTATTACTGTTATTGCAGCTGTGTGATGGAGATGAATTGTGGGAGATAATATATCGCAGAAATTGTGAGTCGGCCATTACTTCTGATCTCAAGGAACTGGCACAACTGCATACCTGGAAGCGCCTCTTCTTCACCAACAAACTTCAGCTTCAGGTAAACCTTCTTTATCCCTGAAACACCTGCATTTACCTGTAATGCTTATGTTTGGATCTTTAATCTCAAAGGAATTTTTTTTTTTAAAAACAACCACATATTATTTTCACATTAAAAAAAAAATCTAAATTTTCTATTACAGGTACACTTATTTTTAACCCTTTTGCTGCTGGAACATTTTGTCATACTGTATGCTAAGAGTAATTCTAAGAAAACTGAGAAATCACAACTGTAACCTTCTTTTTCTTTTATCTCCAAAAATATTGAAGATAACAGCATAAAAGTATATATCAAATGAACAATAAGTCTGTCTGTATCGGTGTAGTTTTCAAAAAGTGAAGCTTGTTATTACACGAACATCCAGAAAAGCAAACAAAAACAAACAAAAAAAACCGAACAGTCACAATATCACCACAGCTGACACTGACACTGTACACCAACATGAACATATCGGTCAAAACAGTCCACATTGAAAAGTGGGTCACTGAGATCAACTTTACTAAGTTTCACTTTCCCGAGACCGAAATCTTCATCACCGTTATCAGCATCGTAAAGAATCTCATCCAGTACTTGCTCCAATATCTGCATTTGTTGCCTCCCAGCCATGGCTTCCAGGAGAAGAAATTTTCACATCAAAACATATGATAATAGGCTTTGTTTGACTCAGTTAAGAAGAGCTTTCAAGGGAGGTAAATCTATTTGCATTTTAGTCAATTTTTCTGCTATGCTGGATGAAAAAGAAAATACCTTGTATTCAGATGTACCTTGTACGTCTACACAGCATTGGCATTTGCTAATTTAGAATGTACATTGTACATGTCTACAGTGCAGTGAAAGGGTTAAAAATCCACCTTTCCACAGACATTTCTACATGTGTGCCATATTGTTAGATTTCATAAAAGTATTAACCCATAAAATCCTGTATATACATCAATGAAAAGAAAAGTCCTGCAGTGGCTCATTGCTGATTATCAAAGATCTGTGCGAAAGGGAATATAAAAGATGCCTTGCTGCTAAAGGAAAAATGTAGCGGGTTTCTTCTGAATACTATCTGTCAGAATTACAAAATGTTTGATATCAGCACCTGATGATTAATAAATCAATCAATGTGCTCTAGTGGTGTCATTAAATTAAACCGTTCCAACTGGTTCTTCAAAGGCTGTGGGATAAGTTGTCCTGTCTATGGGACAGTGCATATAAAAGACCCCTTGCTGTTTATCAGAAAGAGTAGTCTATGTTGCAGCAGCAGGTTTCCTCTAAATAAATATATCAAAATGACCATATGATTGACATCCAATAGCCGGTGATAAGATAAAATCAGAGTGCTCTAGAGGCATCTTTAAATAAAATAAACTTTACTTTTTGTTAAATTAAAAAAGATTGTTTTGTTTTTCTGTTCTAGATGCATCTGAGGAGGCAGTCTGAGAGACAGATACATGTACCAACGAAGCCACAGAAGGGCTCAGGGAAGAAGAAGTAAATTATACCAATTTAAAACACACACCTTTATTCCGTCCAGCTACTGGGTCTGCCAAGAGTTATCTGCCTTGAAATGGACACACACTGATGTGCCACCATACCAAAGTTATTTATTGTGTAATGTTATTTCCAATTTTATTCTGTTTACATATTTCTTCAAATATTGTGATATGAATAGGAAGCTATTCGATTGGTGATGTTGTGTTCTTATTGACATGTATTTATGCAGTAATGCTGCCGCCTTATAAATAAACCACATTTAAATATTTTTTACAGTGTACGAGCCATTGTATTAGAAATCGCATGATTACCACTGTCATTTATAAATATACAGCTTGAGTGCAAGGCAGTTTAAAAATGCAGAATTGTATTATGTACAGCATATTTTGTATAGCTTGTGACTTGAAAACACATGTAATACAACAGATGTTTAAATATTACCTCTGATAAAAAGAGTGGTTGGAAGCATCGGTTCAAGAGTAAATCTGTCAACTAAAAGCCTACTTTGACACTGCTTCCTCTGTCCTTAGACTGTCTCAATGTCTGGACACTGATTCATTAAAGAGCTTCCCACCATATGTCATTCCAGCAAAATCTGCTGTGGAGTGAGCCTTCCTAATAAACAAAATACTGTTAATTATTTTATCATTATTCTAAATTTAAACATTCAATCATCTGTTTTATTCAGGGATATATGTTTTGGTTTTTTTAGATGTGCAGTAAAATATAATTCAGGGGTTGAAATTCACTGAGTGTCTGGCAGTTATTAATTACCTTAACTGGACACTCAAAAGGGTACAGCAGAGAATGTAAAAGTTCTTTTTCGAGCCGTGTTTCCATCATGAAATACAATCCCTGATTATTATTCTAAATCAAAACTAAACCATTCTTTTGTTTAGGGATATTTATTAGTTTTTATAGATGTGCATTTATTGGGATATTAATACTTTTATTATTTAATCTGTTCATTATTGTTATTGTTAGTTGTTTGACCGTCATGTGGTTTTAAATGTAAGCAGTAATGTGATACCAAGTTAACTATTGTTTTGTGATGTGTTATTATTTTTATTTTTTTGCATGAGGAAAGGAGAAGGGATAACATTATTTTAAAAACTTTTACAGTTTTTAAAATTTTATTATTGTACTATTGTTTGATTAAACTAATAGTAAAGTAATCAATATTTTATGGATAGTGTCAACAGTATCAAAATAGTATACTATGGAAAATGCTAACAGTAGAAAACAAAGCAGTATAGAACATATTATATTATAGATAATGCTGCTAATAATATTATTATACCAAGCATAGAATTTTATATTGGGGGGGGGGGGGGAATTGAACAGAAAGCACTAATAAGATTGCAAGACATGGAAGTACAAGGTGGTGATAAAAAAAATATGAATATAGGTAGTATTATTAAAAAAAACCTCATTATTGTAGCTACATAAATCTTTGCAGTGTGAAAATAGTATTGTTGATAAAGTTTCTAAGGAGGACTGTATAATATTGTTGTTATGACAGTTTTTAACTTGGTATAGCTATTATTTTTTGTACTACTTGATAGAAGCATAGGTCTTTGTATCGTAGAACTTATGTATTTGTTCATGTACATGTTTTGGAATGTAGTTTGTTGAGTTGATTACTCAAAGTGTATGGAATGAAGTTATATTTTATTGACACTTTCATTATAATTATAATTACCACTACTCAGGAGAGTGATTGCTCACACTTTCCAGATACTTGCCTGAATATGTAAAGTGACAAATGTTTATGCTTTTGTCTTTTTGTTTTATCCTGTTAAATTAAAAAAAATCATCAAACCTCCTCATTCAGAATTTCCTTCTGGAATAATTTTCAAGTGAGTGATGCTTTGCTCTCCTGATATTTGAAAATGATTGATTAGTAACACCTCAGTGGACCCATTTGCAGATTTTGCTATTTTCTGCTCCAACCAGTGGTCCACAACTAGTTCATCAAAGGCTGTGGTATGTGCAGTCCTGTCTATGGGACAGCACATATTAAAGATGCCTTGCTGCTTATCGGAAAGAGTAGCCTATGTGGCAGCAGCGGGTTTCCTCTAAATAAATATGTCAGAATGACCATATGTTTGACGTCCAATAGCCGATGATAAGATAAAAATAAATCAGGCCCGTACGCAGGATTTTCTTTAGGGGGGTGCGTTTGTGAAGGTCCGAATACACCCGTCGCACCCCACCCCCGTGTACGGGCCTGTAAATGTGTTCAAGACGCGTCGTTAAATAAAACAAACTTTACTTTACTAAATACTGGTATTATACAATATCTTAATTAGTGTATTTATAACATCAATATTTGTTCATACCACTGAAGTGTGATACGTTGCGAAACATACATTATAAGGGGATGGGCACTCTGTAGGTTTAGTATTTAGCACAGTAAAAATATAATGTTTTAAAAAAGGAAAAATATTAGGCATTGTGGCTTGTTAGCGCGCATGAAACAGTTAAATCTGACCGTGAGAAGGTTTAAGGTTGCTTAACTCAATTATTTTATGGTCAACCTATGGTTATTTTTTCCCACATAGTAACTAAGAGTTTGTACTATGGAACTCTGAAAACCGTATGTGTTTGTTGATATTGTAAGGTAATTTATAGCATGTCTTCTATCACAGTTATTGCAATTAATCATGGTGTGTGGCATCTAATGCCCCCTTCACATACACGGATTTTTCTTACGAGTCCTTACGTATCCCACAAATTCACGGATCCTTAAGATTTGGCCACTTTTACGACCGATTTAAGTATTGTTACGAGTTATTACGAGCTATTTACGGTTTAATACAGTTTATTACGAGTTATTACGATGTATTTACGGCAAAATTCCACGATTTCTTACGAGTTGTCACGGATAACTACAAGCAACTTACGAGCATTTTACGAGCTTTCTACGGATTGTTACGAGTGTATTACGGACTGTTACTATTAATCGAAGCTTTCACGTGTTAGATACGACCTGTTTACGCGTTGTTACGAATAGTTACGAGTATTTACGAGTCCTTACGATTTTTTGTCAAAAAATATATAAATCCTGCAAATCTCAATGTATCATCATTCGACAACTGACATCCAGAGAGACAACATGGCATATGA
>JAULBS010008595.1:0-11236 GCA_032355785.1 Symmetromphalus regularis | reverse complement strand
CAATATGTGTGGTATATGTGGACTGCAATATGTGTGATATATGTAGACTGCAATATGTGTGGTATATGTTGACTGCAATATATGTGGTATATGTGGACTGCAATATGTGTGGTATATGTGGACTGCAATATGTGTGATATATGTGGACTGCAATATGTGTGATATATGTTGACTGCAATATGTGTGATATATGTGGACTGCAATATGTGTGATATATGTTGACTGCAATATGTGTGATATATGTTGATTGCAATATGTGTGATATATGTTGACTGCAATATGTGTGGTATATGTAGATTGCAATATGTGTGATATATGTAGACTGCAATATGTGTGGTACACGTGGACTGCAATATGTGTGGTATACGTGGACTGCAATATGTGTGGTATATGTGGACTGCAATATGAGGTATACGTAGACTGCAGGAGTTGATCTATGATTTGGCTAGGGTAGCGTCATTATAAAGCAGCATGAAACATCTAAAACCAACTTAAAATGAGTTGTAATAATAAAATAATAATAATAAAAATAATAATAATAATGATAAGTATAAGTATAAATATAAGTATAATACATCATTTTGTAATAATTTATGAAAAAATGACTGGAACCAAGTAATTCAAATATATTTATATATTTTATTTGTAAAATGCTCTTTACAATATAATCCCAATATAAAAGAACATAATACTTTTTGTAAATAATTAACTAATTCATGCATTCATTGTCAGAGAGTAATTGGCTGATTATAAACAAATTGCTGTTTGTTGATCTCATTATTTATTTTCTAAATATTTTTATTTTTTATTTTTCAGGCATGCGTCTTCCGTCCACACCATTTCAACAAACTTCAGCTTGCGATCGCAAACCGTACTTCCCGTACGGAACAGGCAGTATGACGTCATCGATGCATCCTTCAGCATATTACGAGAAATGTGCCATGTGATCACGTGTCTATCGTGTAAATAGATCTCGAATATTTATTTTTGTGGTCATCAAGAAACCACATCACTTTCATCTAATAATTAATAAGTGAAACAGACATTCTCTCACATCACATGGTTGCAGGTTTAGTTTTTGAAATTGACAACAGTTGGAGTAGTTTCTTGTCACCGTCGGGCATTTTGTTTACATCGTCATGTTTAGTACGAATAGTACAATAGTCTGTGTTTTGTTTTGTGGTAAAAGTTTTGTATTCAAATACAGGGATGACATACAGAAAATGCGTTTGCAATGCAGGCATATGACATGCAGTACAATGCCTTTATTCTGCCTTAATCAGAAGTATACGGAACTGAAATATTGGTTTATATAAGAATACAGCATTAGACAAGATTTCCCTACTGAACTTTTAACAACTCAGAACCATAAATATATTCTGATTTGGACATATATTTGATTTAGAAAGAGTGGGTCGATACAATATTATTATTATTGTTATTATTATTATTATAGTTCATTTTAAAAATAATAATTTAAGATTATAAAAGCAGTCTGGTTAACGTAGATATCTGAATTCATAATTATACGTTATATAGTACATGAAAATAAAAAAATAGAAATAATAATCATAATCATAACAAACATGATCAAATTATATACAAAGATTTAGAGTTAAAATATTTACCTGTGCTATATTACGACTCCTACACACCAACGTTTTGTTTTCTAATATGGAACTGAAGTACAGGAAATTATAACTATTAAATGAGCCTTGTGTTGGGTAAAATTGCGAAACTGTTGGTTTCGTGATACAGAACATGTTGATCCTTCTAACTGTTACCTGACTTAGACATGTCGTTAATGATATAAAGGGAATGAAACAAGATAAAGGTGGAAACAAAGAAAAAAATATGATATATAGAGGAAGCAGAGACAAATGAGATAATAGGGAAATGTATCATTCACATTCTCGATATTTACCTATTCGTAAAAAAGTTTCCTCCATCCCTATTCCCCACACATTTGCATGCTTTAAATGTTGATTTCTTTTCGATATTTTAATTGCCATTTTAATGATTGATTTAAATATGTATGCTATCCGTTCACACTTATCCCCTCCACTTCCCTATCGAGAGAGAAAGAGAGAGAGATAAATAGATAGACAGACAGACAAAGAGAGAGAGAGAGAGAGAGAGAGAGATAAATAGACAGACAGAGAGAAAGAAAGAAAATGGGAATGTGAGAAAGCACACACTATATTATATATACATGTATATTATATAAAGACAAGAGATGAGTAAAATGCAAATATATCTAGGGTACTAACTGGTGGGGGGTTCTGAAAATTCACAGATTATAGTATGATAATAATGCAATATAATCTATATTGGTGAATTAACTTTCAGTTTCTTCAAAAACTATTTTGAATATTTCTTATATCACTGGAACCGTGGTTTACATGTTCAAACTTTTATCATTTTCTCCATCGGTTTAAAAAAAAAGAAGTAAAAATAAATATTTTTATATATTTTTTATTTATTGGAAAACAATCATAACATAATTATTATAACATAGAACATTATACCGTCCAGAAACCAAGACATTTTTAACGTCGCCCATTTTGATATACATGTACGTCCCAATTGTAATTTTTTAATTTACATTATTATATAACACCAATGGCATTTTTTTAAATTTCATATTTTCATATTCTGTCCGTGACATTTAAAATGTTCATATACATATATCGTCCGTGACATATTTTACTTTTCAGTGAAACTTATTGTTGAAATCATACATATATTTACGTATATTTTTATCATGTTTTGTACATTTTGATGTTCTTGTCATAAAAAAAAATAAACTTTTGTAAATTGATTGTATTCAGACGTTTTAATATAATTGTATGTGATGTTGTATAAAGCTGATTCATTTTAAGTTGTGTCAATGTCTGAATGGAATAAGAAGAGAAATATTAAATAAAAATTACTGTATAAGGAATATATTAAAACACAAATTCAGTTTGATTTTAAATTTTAATTAAAGCTATACTAATAATGATCCAACTGATTTTCAAAATGTCTACATTAAGAATCACAACTTTAAATACTTTAGATATTTTCGACGTTTACCATTTTAGCACAATGTGTCATTATTTATAATGCCCAATGATTCCTAAAAACTGACAATCAACACAATTGTAAGCTATGTGGAAAAAGCGTGTTTTTATGTGAAACTACGTGTTACACATGCCGCCTTTTTGTCATTAAGCAATGCAATGGGGAGTTGTTAAATGAAAATTCCATTCCTTTCCCAGGAACATTTATATTTAAAGAAATAACGTTGGTGTAGTATCAGATATTTTCGTATATAGTCTCTATCTACCTTGTTTACTATTAAGACACTGTAGTCTAATACTACATCTTAAAATAAAAAGCAAATTATTAACGACTCGCCGGCATTGTTTAATGAGACGATATTAAGTATTAAGTATCAAAGATCGTTGTTGCGAAATAACTTGGGGATGAGGAGAGAAACCAACAACCACTATACAATGTATTCTAATTAGCAATAAAAAGTACTTTGTGTTGTCTTTCCTGCAGACCGTCCAGTAACCCCAGAAGTAAGTTATTATTTTAAAAAATATTGCCCTGTTTATAATTGTTTAAAGATGTTTTGAATGTTTTTAATTAAAATATATTTCATTGCATATGCATACCATGGCACACGTTTCATCCCTACTGTGTACCACAAACACAGATGATGCCATCATTGTTTTTTTATTATAATTCATGAGTACGATCTCGCATTGGTTGTTCATAAACTTCTGAAACACTCTAACTGGTGCAGATATTCAATTTTTAAACGCGTTAATTCTTTTTTTTGTAGATATCACCAATATAAGAGATCATTAAGAAAACTATTCTTAGACGTAATATTTGCAATGGTAATGTTTTCAAATAAATATGAATTTAATTAACATTTTTTAAAAGCAAAAAAAAATAAACGCTGTAAAAAAAGAAATAATAGCCAAAATAGTTTCTTCCCACATACTATTATAAAGTACAAAAGGTCCAATTTCTCATCGATAGTTCAAACTTAATTCACTGTTCAGTATATTCTTCTAACACTAACACAATTTGAACTATGAATAATTGGCGTTGAACTGTTAAGGAGAAATCGGGCCTCTACTTCGTATTCTGAGATATACACATGAGAAGAAGTTCACGTGCACGTATATTCTGACAACTTATTCCTTACAGCCCACATCTGAGAAGTCTACAACACGTGCAAGCTCTATACAGTGGTGTTATTCTTTGCATAATTCAATTACTTGGGGACTAATTGACCTTTTCTCGCCATCTACAGATAAGGTCTGCTGACAGCAATTTTATCCCCCAGCAGCCGTAAACGCCGTGTAGCCGCGGCTTTAATTGCGCGACTAATGACGGAGATTTGTCGTCCTCGGCGGAGGAAGCGATTCCCGACAACAGAACTGCACAGCTTGGTATTAGTGGCAGTCAACACGTGCAGACTGACACTCTAGTTGCTGCACGTTGTCAAAACAACCTATCGTGACCACGTGCTGCACGCGGCATTGCTGGGGGTCCAAAGGGGCGAGAACTCTATTGCATGTCTTGCTACCATTCCTTGTCACTCTTCTGTGATTGTTCAATCAGTTGAGAAGACATGGCTTCCATTCTTCAGTCAGCTGCTGACAGATCTGAATTGAAGAAAATAGAAGAAGAGACTGACATGGAGATTGTGCTGTTTACTTTTAGTTTTGTGTTGCATCTGCATGCCCAGTTGGTTAGATTTCTGTGTGGCGTAGGTCAGACGTCGGGCAAGTTCGCAATGTATTCCTGGTCATCTGAGATACTGATGCACCTTCAAGGTATTCTTGAAATGCTGGTTTTATTTATCTTTCAAATTAAAGTAAAATAATAATAATAATATTTTAAAAAGAAGGAAATATCAGTATGTATGCAACTGAAAGCATAGCTCAAGCAGAAATCAGACTGATTTACAAAATCAAAACAATTTTTGTTCATATATATTTCTAGTCACCTGAGATTCTGATGTACCTTCAATGTACTGGAATGCTAGTTTTATTTAGCTTACAAATTAAAACAAATATCAGGTCTTTAAGTTACTGGCAGGTCATAGTCACTGTCTTGTAGAAATTTGTCATTTTGGAAGACTGGATGGTCACAACGTTAAATTTGTCAGCTGTTTTATATTAATAATGTTAAAAACTGTACATCCCTAGTCAGCACTTACTATACTGATACCTGATACAGCACCATGTTTTCACCTTTAACATTTACTATGCAAGCACTATATATTCATAAAACAATGCGTATCGCTGTTAAAACAGACAAAATACATCTAGTATAATTATATTAACAAACAAACTGTACATTGCTGTTGAAATAAAATGCGTTTCTTACAAGATGACATTGACAAACCATGTACATTTCTTAAATACAACCAGTATAAATTAACAAAACAATGTATATCTGTAAACAGATTTAAAATACATCAAGTTTATATTAACAAAATAAATGTACATTGCTGTTGAAATACAGTGCATTTCTTCCAACAAGTTGATATTAACAAAACGCGTACATTTCTTAAACACAACCAGTATAAATGAACCAAACAAAGTGTATTCTATAGAAATAGACTTAGAAATGTAACCAAAAACAAAACAAAAAGGTACATTGTTTTAGAAACAAACTGACAATGCTACCAGTATGCATTGTCAAAAACCATATATATTGCTGTTGAAATAAAATGACACAAGATAAGACAACTGATGACAGCAGTAATCTGATTGGTTGGAATGAGGACGAAAAGAGATTGTAGACTGATCCAAACCTTTAAACAAACACTTCTTGTTTTTTCCGCTGTTTACGAGCTGAAACAAACTGGGGTATCAGTAAATAACTTGTTGATTTACATCTCGTTAACATATAGCTTTCTAGAAAGAAAATAATTATAATTGAAAACATTATTAATCCGATTAACTGTGTAATCTTTTTCATCAATTTTAATTTAATTACAGATTAAGTAATGCAAACTATTAAACATTTATCTTTTTTTCAAAACACTAAATAAAATTTGCATATTTTTTAAGATGATAATAATAATAATGGAAATAATAATAATAATTTAAAAATAATAATAATAATGTGTTGACTAATAACAATAATGTGTAGACTAATAGTTATCGAAAGGTTTTGTCAACAGACAGAATACAGTTTTTCAGTGTAAAAAGACAAAAATAAAAATTGAATTTATGATTTCCTTGGTGGGGATTAAAAAAAAAATACAATGCAACTGCAAATTAATTTATATCTACACATTTGTTCAAAAGGTCAAATATTGGCTTACTTCATCCAATAGTTTCTATATATTCCACATGTTATATTTTGTATTTACGGAAAAAAATATATTTGTATGATAAGATGACTTTCTTTAATGTAAAATATAGTAAACTTAAATAACAAAAGTATTGTTTTGTTCAAAACCGCATTTCTGCACAATTTGCATGATCAGTATTCTGAACATCGCTTTTCACAACACGTAAACATATTGTAAAATAAAACACTCAAGAAGAGTTTTCTTTAAGATTTCATATTCGTATAAAACATACCGATATTTATCAGCTCCTCCAAATTTGCATTCGTGGAATGTCGATTTTTGACGTATTCCAATTGATATTTTAATAAATAATAGAAATTTGTAGGCTGGCGCGTCCATAGCGTACGGTCTGTATATATATTTAATGATAATAAATATATAAATAAAATAAAATTTGATAATTGTGAACAACCCATTAGTCGACAAGTTATTATTATCCTCTTCAAAAAATATGCAAACTTTATTCAGTGTTTTCAAAAGATAAAAAAGGTTTATCATTACAAAAAACTTTGAAACTAATTATTAGCTAGGAACAAAACAATGAAAAGTTCATTATAGCTAAGGACTTAAACAAATACAATAAACGTAATTCTCTGTTTTTCTCTTTTATATTTTATATATGTGTTCCTTTTTTAAACTTACATTTTGATTACAAAGTTATAATAATAATAATAATAATAATAGAATGTAGCATATACAGCACACAACCACATTTTAAAACAATAAACTAGTATTATAATATTCATAAAATGTCATTACGTACCATACTCTTTAGCAAAACAGAACTGCGTTTTACTGAGTCCGTTCTGCAACAAACAACACAAATAGCTTTCCATGTTACTATTAATTTAATATTAGCTGCACCTTTTGCATATTTTTAATTTCTATCAGAATATTCATTGCCCAAAAATAAAATTAAAAAAAATAATAATGTTACCGAAAATTAACCCTTGTTCACAGAATTAAATTGCTTGTTAGTATTAAATATTAGAGTTTATAATTGATCGATTATAATTCCTTGTTTAAAAGAATGTTCATTTTGGCGTAATAATTATAATATGTACATATTACAATGTGAGGTGCAATTCGAACTCAAGGCAGACACTGTTGAAATAAATATGTCACAGCAATCGAAAGAGTTAAGCAAATGGGTCTTTTCTATTAATAATACAAACATTTAAAAATAAAATAGTTATGCGTAATTTTAGATGATAAGTTAAGTGTAAAGTGTTTAGGAGATTGGGTGCGTTGCCATGCGTATGTAAAGAAAAGAAACATCTAATAATATTTAAAGGTAAAATGAACACACAAAAATGGCCGTAAATGTTTAAACTTTACAGTAGTCATCAAAATATATTTTACACAAAACAGTGTTTATTTTAACAACTCTACTACAGTACATTGATATATTAATAATCGGCTACTTTTCGTTATCAGCAAGAGAATGTCATATACGCTTTTTCCCACAGATAGGACAGAACATACCACGGTATTTCACGTACCAGTCATGGGACATAGGTTAGAATGAGGGTGGGGGGACGATCAGAGAATGATTCTTCTACCGAAGCCAACGACAAAGCACCTCTTAGCTAGAGATGCAGGTGCATAAAAATAATAATAAAAAAATGGAAAAAAACCACAAGAAATTAAAAAATAGGATGAGTGGAAAAACACAGATACCAGATATATTGTTTATTTATCATTATTACAACATACTGTACGTGCATATTAGTTCACGGAGGATTTCTTCTTTGTTTTTGTTTGTCTTCTTCTTCTGCGAATGGTCTCATGCCACGACATTGTTCAGATGTTCAAATTCAATCCTTCCAGTAACATCTAATAATTATCCTATTTAATATCCTTTTAATAAAACTACTATAAATATGTTCTTATTATTTTATGTAAATATTCTGGATTTACTAATGTGTATAAATATAAATGATTTTTCTTCTTATTTGTTATTATTGAAGGCCACAAACAGTTAAACTTTAAATACATTGTTTTCTTAAAATTCAAAATATTTACATGAAATTTGAGATAATATGTCGATAATTTCAGAAGAGCATTACTATAATACTTTTTTAATTTAATTTAATAATACTTTTAATTTTCATTCGGAAAATGCGCGAAACATAAAACTAGGTAATTATAAGTAATATTAATTAACTATTTGCAAAGTATACTACCGAATAGTTGTATGAATTATAGAAAGTTCGGTTGATAAATTCAAAAGAGATATGACATTATATTTTAAAACTAGAAAGTATTTAAATAAAAACCAAAGGAATAAAAATTGTACACTGTTTAATTGTAAATAAATATTTCTTAACTATACTTCATCGCAGACGTTATTTTCTCCACAGATCAACCTTCTGACACAGTTTCATTGTTTTCATTTGTACAGTTCCAAGAATACCATTGAACATATATGTACTACTGATATTTGTATAAATTCAAAATGCCACACAAGACACGGCTGCTTGATTGACGTAGGGAATTACTACAGAAGATATCTCGTAACGTGGAGAAGAAAACCTTCCCAAGACGCGGAGCCAATGAGAAAAAGGAGGAAACAGACACTGCTTCTTGCATCTTCTGTGCCGTATTATTCCACCTTGTTGTTGTTGTAGTCATCTCCCGTATCGGTAACTAGCTAATTGCCGGGAGCGCGAACCGTCTCGCGATGACTTTCAGGCCCAATCTACGATGGTGGCATTTAGATCCAGGATTTCTATTGCACATGCTGCATATCGGACACGTGTTCTTTGTAGGGCGGATCTGATAGTCATACGGTCTTTCCTAATGACATTTAAAGACTTCAAGTTGCCCCTTTTAAAAACTTGAAGCCTTCTTAGAAACCACTTGAAGGCTAATTACCGCCGTTATTTGATAGGTTGCCCTCATATACCCTCTTACAAAGTCAAACATGCTGTAAAAAGCACATTACAGTCATGCCAAATCAATTTGGATTCCCCATCTGAATGTCTTTTAGCGACTGAAATTCGTCCAACATGTTCTCGTTCAGTTTCCCGCGATTTGAATCTAGGAAATGAGGAATTTCTCACCATCTGCCTACGTCACGGGGTCACATGACCCGCGTTACGGAGGAAACGCCTCCAGAACAAAATGGCTAGTGTTCTGAAATCCACTTGGGATCTCTTATAAATGAAGAGCGCGGAGCTTGATGAAGAGGGTTGCGGTTTGTGTGGTACCCTCGGTTAGGTTACAAGGCTGTCACAGGATAATTGATTGCAAGATTAATGGCGTTAGGTCAATATATCCTCATCTATCGTCACCGCCATATTCCTTTTGAAGACTCACTGCTTTGAAGTTTAATTTAATTCTGTATGATATAGGAACCTTCAAGCACGTGTCAAATATGTCACAGAGAACGATAAGTTAGTATTACACAATCAACTATTTTATGTAAATATAAATGAGATATTTGCGAATAAAAAGATAATGTTAAAAATTAATGTAATTTCGTCATAAGTTTTGCTTTTAAAGTTATTTGATCTTTTCATTAGTTTCAGTCATTTGTTTACAGAGTTCAACCCATTCTAAAGGAACATTCATGAGTTGTTACAAAGCATACAGACCAGTTATTATATACATACAAATTAAATTACTTTCCAAAAGGTAGTTCGTGTCTAATTCATTACATAATTATCATATCATTTGATTAAAGGAATTTAGAAGCAAATCTAAAACTTAAACCCTCTCTAACCAGAATTTTTTAAAACATCCCGCGGACTCTGTAGGTCACACGATTTTGAATGCTTTTACGATGTGGTTGATTTTATGTACAATAATAAAACAAAAATAATATATCCAAATATCCAAATGTTATTGTTTTAACCCTAGAACGCCGTCACATATAAACTGCGATGTGAAAAAAATAACACTTGGTGAACAAACGGCATACAGTTCAAGAAAACCAAAAAATATAGTAAAAAATTATTGTTTTAATGTTTTGGCCCAATTTATCATATATGATACATTAGGTTTAACAACTTAAGTACCCAGCGTATCATATATGATACGGTGTCGAAATATTCACGTTATTTTACCGTGGGACCAATATTACGTCGTCACCCTCAACTGTTGCCATTATTAGTAGACAGGAAAAAAACACGTAACACATTTGAAATATCAAAACCCTTTTTTTTACTAAGTTTGGGTACCACTCAAAAGAATATACCACGGTATACCCCCGAGAATATAAAAATTAAGTAAATATTAAACTCATTAAATAAAGAACTTTTGTACAACATACTTCTCACATAAAACGTTATAGGCTACAAAATATGTGCACGTAAGCAGGAGAAGAAAATGAAATGCTTGTGTAAACTTGTGCAATGTTTTATCAGTTTACACAATTCTCAAAATATGCATCATTTAATGCCACCAGACCACACAGGAGTCGGGCAATGTTGCCCACACAAAATTAGTAGGGTTTAATATTACAATATTAACTTTTAATGTAAAGTGTTTGTGAGTGGTCTGTTCCATTCATTTTATGTTTGTGACGTAAAGTCCAGAGCCTGGTTGTTCAAAGCATGGTTAAGCTACCCATGAGTTAGTGGAATATTTCTTTTTTAAATATCTTAGCAGAAAATCAAGAAATTGTTTCGATTAGACTACTTAAGGATACCTTAGGCTTTAGCAAATTAAGTTTATAAATATCACTTCAGTTGCTGTTTGCAATGATTTAAAATTTGGTTTTGAAATATTCCACTAAACTTATAGACACGTTATTGTTAAAAACGATGGTGCCAATCTGATGTGACGCGAAGTATAGTTTAAGTGTTAATACATGTAGCTTAGTGGTTAAGTGTCTCTCCCCTCCCTTCCCCCCGTCTCTCT
>JAULBS010008584.1:0-11236 GCA_032355785.1 Symmetromphalus regularis | reverse complement strand
CCACAGTGGTTACTCTTTGCGATAAGCAGCAAGGGATCTTTTATCTGCACTGTCCCACAGACAGGACAGCACATACCACGGCCTTTGATAAACCAGTTGTGGACCACTGGTTGGAGATGGAAAATAGCCCAAACTGCAAATGGGTCCACTGAAAAAGATCGATCCGATGACCAACCAGTTCATAGGCAGACTTGCTACTGTTTGAGCTAGAACCCGCTCCTTTTAACAACAGAGCAAATGTATGATTATCTGACATGTCTTATATGGAGTGAAGGATTTGAACTCATATTACTGTCAATGAGAAAAATACAGATCATCCGTCAGACTGGTAGTTGTATTTTTTAACTCTTGCGTTTGGCCAGTGCGCGAGTACTTTCTGCACCCCTACTACCTCTTTAGCTACATCCTGCTCCATAACAGTTGAAGAGTCCAATGTTATTTTAGCAAATACCAGACTCCCAGACTAATCCAAAATGAAAGTTAACAACCCCCAGAAAAGTAAAAAGTCTGAAAACTTTTAAAGAGAATTTTTCTTAAATGGCATCTTTGCACTTTAGAGAACATCGGTAGATCATTGCCCGCTTGCTATATCTTTGTGCACTTTTAAGTTTGAAGTGGTCTGTGCAGTTCCAGTGAGCATTAGGTTGTTTATATTTATTACCCCAATGGCACTCATAATCTGGTACATATCTGTTGTTATTTTCCCACTGAGAAAATATCAGCATTGGTTTAACAGGAGTTTTCATTGGGTCGCTGTGACCATTATGACCAGTAAGCTTGCCTGTACTAAATATAACGTAATTATAATTTTGTAAATGTACAAAAGATGTCACTAAACCTAGAAAAAATGCAACATAACATCATCCATAACATTATAGGATAGCATTTCTCTAAACTGTCACACCATTAGAAAGTGTAAAATGATAAAAATTTACTGAGTAATAAATAGAATATCAAACTCGTTACCATTTATTATCAAATTTATGTCCCTCATGAAATAATTTTATAATAAATGGCAACTCGTTTAATGTCCATTGATATATATTTGAGATGTTCTTGTTTCACTTTGCACAGTCTTCATTATTATACATGTGAGGCTCTCTTCTTGTAGCTCAAACAGTAGCGGGTCTGCCTGTGAAGCGGTCAGTTATTGGATCTATCCTTCTCAGAGGACCCATTTGTAGTTTGGGCTATTTTTCATTCCAACCAGTGGTCCATATCTTGTTCATCAAACACCATGGTATGTGCTGTCCTATCTGTGTGACAGTGCATATAAAAGATCCCTTTCTGCTTATTGGAAAGAGTAGCCTATGTGGTAGCAGTGGGATTCCTCTATAGAAATATGTCAGAATGATTATATGTTTGACATCCAATAGCCGATGATAAGATACAAATCAATGTCCTCTAGAGGTGTCATTAAATAAAACAAACTTTACTTTTTTGTTATATGTGAGATATTCTATTTCACTTTGCACAGTCAGCATTATTACATACATGTACCTGAGACACTCTTCTACAAGTGTCTCCATAAAATCCATTATTTTAACAAGTGTAAACATCAGCTCTTTTCAAGTACAGTCTATAATGAAGTGAAAAGCAGTTTAAAATCTCGAGGGAAGTAAATTTTAATTTGGTTATTTTTTTCTTTGGTTCATTGCCAACTTATTTTAGATGTGTTTTCTAATTAAAAGGCTCAAAGAAATATCCCGAATGGTTCACAGAAAGAGATGAATCTCTTAGCCAGATACTCTTTCACCGAGTCACATGTCAATGTAGTTCCTATTTCTGGTTTGGACAGGAAAGGATCGTTAATTTAATGACTCCCTAGCACATTGGTTACTTAGCAGTTACAATGTAATTATTGTGTCATATGTCAGGTCACAAGTAATGTTTATTTGTTTTGTTTAACGACACCACTAAACTTTGCATCATGTCAGATTGGCATCGCCATTTTTAACAATAACTTTTCTTCTAGGGATTGTAGAACAAAAAGGAAAATGGTTTTGGAAATTAAACAAAAGATAATTTTTTTATACAAAATTTCAGGAAGATGTATGGAATATTAATCTTTTGTGAAGAAAATCATTCAATTTTTAAGCATTCATAGGTGGTTTTTTTGCACTTTTCAGTTACGATTTTTGTTACCATAGCAACCATATATAATCCAAAAGTTATGAAGTGAAATACTTTTGTGTATCATGTTTATGTTGCAGAAGGTTTGAAAGGCAGTTGTTTGTTCTTTTGGCACTTATTTTTCAACTAAAAAATACTGTTGTTTTAATGTTCCACTTCCGATGACGCGAAATATAGAGCACATTGATTTATTAATCATCGACTATTGGATGTCAAAAATTTGATTATTTTGACATGTAGAGTGAGCCAGCCTCCAACAAGTTTTGAACCACTGTCATCAGCTTGAGAGTCCGACATTCAACCACTGGACCACCAAGGCTCCACGAGTAATGAGCATAAGAATTTTTTTTTAATGACTACTGCTGTACCACAGCCTAACAGAACTATCCTGTCTTACTAAGCTTCTAATGATTGATCAGTCGTAGACAATATCTCATTATTAATCGTGATCTTTGATTAATTCCCTGCAGACCATCTTTGAAGATACATTCTTTACAATGTCTCGCTAACATGATTAACACCAATGATGATAGAATGTCGGGGAATTGATTTTTCCTGTTGCATTTTGATTGCCATATCGGTTTTGTCAACTATCCAAGTCTCTACACTTGCTGTTAATTGTCCAAGTCTTTACACTTGCTCGTAATATAATAATAATGGGTTTGCTATTATGGAAGAAAAAAACACTTGACACCTTCTTTCAGTGTTATCAAAAAACATGCCTTGGTATGTGTAGTACATATGTATATCAATAGCTCTAGGCAACAAGATCTGTGAATACTATTTACTACGTGCTTTGCTGTAGCATTATATATATACATGTGTGTGATTTCATCTGTTATAATACAGCCAAACTTACCAGTTATAATTTCTTGTGCAGAAAGACTACATTTAATTATAAGAGCCTTAGTGGTACAGCGGTAGAACATTGGACTCTCAAGTTGATGACAGTGGTTCAAAACCCATTGGAGGTTGGCTCACACTTGACTACGTTTCAAATTAACCAAATGTTTGGCATCAAATAGCCGATGATTAATAAATCAATGTTCTTTAATGGTATTGTTAAACAAAACAAACCAAAAAAAAAAAAACCCATTTAATTATGGTATTTAAATTTGCAACTGTATTTTCTTAAATTATTTTTTTTTGCTGACATGGGAAGAAAATTGGTTTGGAACAAAAAAAAAAAAACATTTTTCATTTATTTCTTAGGAAATACATACAGCAATAAATTTGAGAAAAATTATGAAATATAATATTTAAAGAGTGAGGTGGGTTGTTTGTACATTATCACAGATAAAATACATAAATAGTTGAGGAGACAATAGGGTGCATTTGTTTTAAAAGTAAAAGACTTCTACTTGATTTTGAATAGTATTCAACTCCCATTCTTGTTTAAAAAATGAGTATATGTGAATACAGTGCATTTCTTTTCTAATTCAAAAATCTATCGATAACAGATTGTTTTATAGTCCTAAATTGGTTAAAAACTAAATCCTCATAGACAAAAATAATTGTTTAAATCCTTATTAGTTAAAAACACTGAAACAAGAAACCCTGTCTGATATAGAACTTTGTCCAAATAATATTGATTTAATAATCCCAAATTTGTCTAATACAGCAGTTAAACCTGTTGTCAGTCCCACTTTGATCCGGTTTAGAATCCACTGCTTACATGTACTGCAGATCAATCTCAGCTAATCGTTAGATCCGGTTTAGAATCCACTGCTTACTGCAGATCAATCTCAGCTAATCATTAGATCCGGTTTAGAATCCACTGCTTACTGCAGATCAATCTCAGCTAATCGTTAGATCCGGTTTAGAATCCACTGCTTACTGCAGATCAATCTCGGCTAATCGTTTGGCTGGACAAACTAATCTGTACTTGTAAAGACTTGATACTGGAGTAATTTGTCCATCTAGTTTTTCTTGAACACCAGCTTGAAGTAATACCAAGAGAGGAACTGGTCACTTCCTCTTCAATAAACATACAATGTACATGTAGGCTTGTAGGTATTAATGGCTGTCTTTAAATTATTTTCATGCTATATCCAATTAAGGTTCTACTGAGATTAAAATTTCCCACCGAACAGCAGTTTCCCAATTTTTGAGGATTGATTTTGACACTTGTTGCATCCCCCCCCCCCCCCCCCGTACTGATAAGCAGCAAGGGATCTTTTATAAGCACTATCCCACAGACAGGACAGCATATACCACGGCCTTTTGTAAACCAGTTGTGGACCACTAGTCACTGAGCTTTCTGGAGCACTCACTCTGGGTTGGAGCCGATACAGAGATTAAAAATACCATGCCTCGACTGAAATTTGATCCCAGTACCTACCAGCCGTAAGACTGGCAGCTTAACCACTGCACCACCGAGGCTGACTACACTTTTAAATATGCCAGTTATGTCCATAAATACAGGTTTGACTGTATATGTAATAAAAGGATCACATGTGTGAGTGTGCAAATTATTATCTTACTGTGAAGATTTTTGGCTTTGATTTGCTCTTAGTAAAAGATCCTGATTTGCTCTTGGTAAGCGATCATGGTCAGAAGTGTCTCATTAAGTACAAGGCCAGAAGGATTCTGTAAATCTGTTTATGCATAAGCAGTCACTTGTCCATCTCATACACAGTTTAATTCTGAGCATTTTCAGTAGATGTCTCAAGCTGATGAGAGTTGTTCAAAACCTGTTGGAGGCTGCCTCACACTTGACTACATGTTAAAATAACCAAATGTTTGACATCCAATAAATCAATGTGTTCTAGTGGTGTTAGTAAACAAAACAAACCAAAAACTACCAACATTTCAACAGAAATGTTTTAACTTTAAGAACTGATCTTTGTTTGAAGTTAGATCTATTACATGTATTAAATTATAACTAAATTTTAAATTATAACTAAATGTATAATTTATTAAAAATATGTCACAAACATTTCTAAAACTACCCAAACAAGGCTGAAAGTGACTGTTTAGAAAAAAAGTGTTTCTATACACAGGCTGAAATATATTGATTTTTATAATGAAGAGACCTACTGTACATTGTACATGTATATATTGTAGATATACATGTATGTAGGTGCCATTATTGAATTTTGTGACGGCACCAAGATATATGCCATCATGTCTTTAAAGAAATTTCACATTTGCTGTTATGCCCTTAATATTTCCTCCACATCTGAAGGCCAGGGTTAATAATGTAAAAATGTAAAACTGCTGTGCCCCTTAAAATGATTTTGACCACAGATTCGCTGTCATATAAAAAGACCTTTTTAGGATATTTAATTACAGTGTTCAGTAATTAGAATCATTGTTTTTAATAGAGAACAGACCTTTGTGTTTGGATGGCATGTTTTCTTTATTTTACATTCAATGTTGCAACTTCTGAAATTGCCATTTTTTTTATTCTTTGCGGCACTTTTTTTGTCGTTGATTAAATTTTTAGTTCAAGGTTTTTTTAAAAATTATTATTAAAAATAAAGTATACTTTATGCTAAAATTGCTGTGATAAATGCCGCTGACACTACTTCTACACAGCATTTATTTTGCCGTGGACATTTTCTTAATTGGGATTGATGTTGTTACATAATGTTCTTATGTAAATAGTGTAATGAAATATGACAGTCATTGTATCTTCAAAGTGTTTTCTAGTGATCTTATTGTTTGATGAACATGTCATGTTGACCATCCTATGTAAGAGGTAATTTGTATCCTAGTTCCTCTGCAACCTGTTTCCAAGCATCATGTTTGTGTTGCAGCAAGTTACGACCTCTGCACATACAGCAAGTGCTATCAGTGGCTGGAGACCACATATTACAAGGGTTGCTAAGCATTTCAGCACTAAACATACATGTACTTAACATCCATCAAATTCTCATTCATCTATCTTCTAGCTATCCGCCTGTGAACCGATCGGTCGTCGGATCGATCCTTCTCAGTGGACCCATCTACAGTTTGGGTTATTTTCTGTTCCAACCAGTGGTCCACAACTGGTTCATCAAAGGCTGTCCTGTCTGTGGGAGGGTGCATATAAAAGACCCCATGCTGCTTATCGGAAAGAGTAGCCTATGTGACGACAACAGGTTTCCTCTAAAACATATGTCAGAATGACCATATGATTGACGTCAAAAAGCCAATGATGAAATAAAAATCAATGTTCTCTAGAGGCATCGTTAAATAAAAGAAACTTTACTATCTTTTAGCTTGTCTAAAACCATGGCAGAGCTTTTCATATTGTGTTTTTCATCTAGATCTGTCTGCATCTTTCTCACATCAAAGTAGACTGTCATTTCTCATTTTGAAGATGTATCATTACTATTTTTATTATTGGTCAGCAGGGATAGAAATTAATGCTAGCCCCCTCGCCTGAGGCTAGTAAAAATCACTGGGGGAGGGGGGGGGCGAGTAAATCCTTACTGACGCTAGTCCTCCGGACCAGCTAGGATCAACCCAATCTTAAAATTAAAATGGAAGGACTAGTGATTGTTCATGGGGATGGGTAACTTTTTAAGGCTACTAGTCCCACAGGCGAGTGAAAATAATTTCTTAATTTCTACCCCTGGTTGGTGGTAATGATGTCTTAACAATGAATTTCAATTCAGTTGGTAGGTAAAGTGTCTCAAATATTTAGTTTTATTATTAGAAAAATGGGAATGAATGACTGCCTAACACACAGAACATTGTTTAATCAGAAGCTGTTGTGTATAAGTAGCAAAGGAAAGTAAGCCTCAGTTGTCCTGCGGTAGAGAATCTGACTCTTAAGCTGATGACAGTGGTTCAAGACCTTTTGGAGGCTGGCTCACACTTGACTTCGTGTCAAAATAACCAAATGTTTGACATCAAATAACCGATGATTAATAAATCAATGTGCTCTAGTGGTGTTATTAAATACAAAAAAAATAATGTATCAGAGGACAGGATTGGTTATTTATCAACATCCCAGCACATTGTTTATTCTATGGATATTAGGTTTTTTAGGACTTATTGTTTTAGAGGAAACATGCAATTGACACATCTATAGGCTTTTTTCTTATTAGCAGCAAAGGATCTTTTATATGTCCTTTTCTACACACAGGAGAGAAAATACCATGGCAATAAACATGCCTGTTGAACCTTGCAAAGCACTCATTCTTGGTTGGGTTGCGATTTGATCCCAGTACCTACCAGCCGTTAATTCAACAGCCTAACCACTACACCACGAAGGCTGGTATGTCATTGTCAAAGTGTTTTTATTCATGAGATACCACATTTAAGATGAATTCTTCGGAATTAAATATATGTATGTGAAGTTTATTATTCAACCAGGAATGAATCATATCATGTACATGTATAGAATAACATCCAGTAATCAGTTCATATTTGATGTGACTTTTGTGAGCCTCAGTGGTCCAGTGGTAGGGCATCGGACTCTCAAGCTAAAGACTGGTTCAAAACCCGTTGGAGAGTGTCCCAAATGTTTGACATCCAGTAGTCGATGATTAATAAATCAATGTGCTTTAGTGTTGTAATTAAACAAAACAAACAATTTTATCAAAAGTGCATTCCAACTTGCAATAGATACATATATTTAATGCATATAAAAACAAAAAAACAACAACAAACAAACAAACAAAAACAACAAAAAATGCTTCACAGTGAATAATTACTTTACGAAAACTTCATTACACAAAAATATTTAAGATATTGGTTCATTTAAAAAAATTATTTTCTTTCTCTGGTAGATTTAATATATTTTATATGTAATTAAAATAGAAAATAACCCAGCATCACAACTAAACTAAATTATTTTTTATAGATTGCCTAGAGACAAATAAATGTTCTGCTTAGTTGAACATTAATAAAACACACATGCCTCCGGTATATGTAGGTCAATTTACGGTAATGCTATAAAGCAGTAAATAATACACATACATGTGTAAATACATACCGTAAATACTAAAAAAAAAACATTTATTTCCGGCTTGACATTAACCACTATACAAGACCCAGCTTACACTGGGTCATAATTAAAAATGTTTAAAACACCGGCGAATGGGCAAGATGTACCAATATAAATCAACAGATACAGTTGACTTGTATAACAGTAGTTTGGAATGACTGGCATTTGTGGTTACTTCTGGAATTTCTAGTACTTTGTACTTATATGTATTACGTATCAGTAAAGAAGGTCTCATTACAGTAAAATCCTATTAATTGCATATGCATTTTGCCCAATTAGTTTATGCAAGTGGCAGGATTATTCCTTTATCAGAAATGACTATTTAAAATAGTTTACTTTTCTTGTACTATCTGGTATAAAATCAAAGTACATTTATCAAACAGTGATCACAAAAATCAGAAATATTCAATATAATAAGGAATTATTTGACCATATAACCAAAATGCTATAACAGATGCAAAAATACACTTTCTTTGTGATCATTTTGTTATCATTTGATAAAAAAAAATTAATACTTTGGGAAATTTTTTTAAAGTTTTCAATATTTTCTTATGCAATTAACCAGACGTTACAAAGAAAGCATATGTAATTAAAAGAAATTCTTTGTACGTATTGGCATACAAATGGTTCTGTACAGCTGAATATTATGCAAATAACAGGAATATGCTATTATCAGGAATGCAATTAAGTGGACTTGATTGTATCTTTAAAATGGACTTAGTGCATTTTGAAATCTCTGTCATCATTTGAGGTCAAACATTTATTTATTTATTTAATATGTGTTTAAAGACGCCTTACGCAAAAACAAATATTGGGTATTGGGGTTAGACAGTGATCATAGAGGTCTGACGAACCAGCATAACAAAATAAACTACAAAGAATGTAATTAATTAAATCTATTTTTTTCTTCGTTAGTCCACTTCTATCAATATGTTAAAACCCTTTGTCATATCGTGCCAACAACTAACTCATTACTACACTGCACATTTAAGTGTCCAAAAATAATTTTCTGAAAGTCATCTAAAGAATTAATTATGAACATGCTGCCACATCAAAGTGAGATTATGAAAAAAACATTATTTGCTTCAATACACATTCAAATTGTTTTTACAAACTGCCCAAAGGCATGAAAAGAAAAACAAATTTTAATGTTCGACTGATGTTGATACATAAACATAAGAGAAGATAGCGTATAGAAAGTAGTATCATATTAAAATACTGCATATTTTTTAATTTTTAAACAGTGTTTTTTGCAAACAGGTGTTTCTCTAAATAATGAAATGAATGCGATAAAATTCCTCAAGATTATCTTGACACAATAATTAAATGAAACATTAAAAAAATTTTACCTGCTAAATTGTATTTGGTCATAATAAATAAATACAAAAGTACACACAAAAAAAATATATTGTGCATATACATGAGTTATTTTATGTTTTTGTTTAGATTTCCATTCCATATGATTATGTAGACATGATAATTAAACGAAACATTTTAATTTTACCTATAATGCTATAATTGGATATAATAAACATGGGGGTTGAACTTCGGTTGTTTGGAGGTCATAGCAATTATTGCCTTGGATTCCTAGGAAGCATAAATAGTAGCATGGCCACCTGTGAACCAGTCGGTAGTCAGATCAATCCTTCTCAGTGGAACTAGTTGCAGTTTGGGCTATTTTCCTTTCCAACAAGTGGTCCACAACTGGCTCATCAAAGACTGTGGTATGTGCTGTCCTGTCTGTGGGACATTGCATATAAAAGACCCATTGCTGCTTATTGGAAAAAAGAGTAGCCTATGTAGCGACAGTGGTTTCCTCTAAATACATATGTAAAAATGCCCATATGATTGATGTCCAATAGCCAATGATAAGATAAAAATCAATGTGCTCTAGAGGCGTTGTTATATAAAACAAACATTACTTTTTTGGATTCCTAGGAATCAAGATGGCACCAAGGCAATTTTGAAGACACTTGAGGGGCACAGTGGCAAATGTGGGTTTCCCATGGGGCAAGCAAGAAAAAATTGAAAATAAGTGAAATTGAGGGGACACTGTGGCAAAGGGACAGGGCAGCAAAAGTTTGTTTTATTTAACGATGCCTCTAGAACACATTGATTTATATTTTATCATTAGCTATTGGACGTCAATCATATATTATGGTCATTTTGACATATGTATTCAGAGGAAACCACTGCCGCCACATAGGCTACTCATTCTGATAAGCAGCAAGGGGTCTTTTATATGCACCGTCCGACAGACAAGACAGTACATACCATGGCCTTTGACAAACCAGTTGTGGACCACTGTTTGGAATGGAAAATAGCCCAAACAGCAAATGGGTCCACTGAGGATTGATCCAACGACAGACCGGTTCACAGGCAGACACTCTACCATTTGAGCTACATCCCACAGGGCGGAACGGCAAATGCCTCAATGTCTTGATGAAATTCTACCCCTGTAAACATATACATATAAAAAAAATAATAATAACAACATTAAAGTCCATACATATCAGTTATTTTATGTTTTTGTTACATTTCCATTCATTTCTGAAGAAAAGTGATTTAAAAATACCCACTCAACCCAACATTTTCTCAAAATTAATTCAGATGACTAAATGTTAAAATGTCAGAAATTCACAGATCAGTAGCCATTTTGAGCATGGAGAACAGTGTACATTTTCTATCTTTTTTTATTGAAGATTTCACAGAAATCCATCACAAATCAAAAACATCAAGACCTCCATGTTAGGCAAAAAAAGGGGACTGAATTTACTATTTTGTCATCTTTACTGTTTGTAAAAATGTATACATACAAAAAAACAACAACAACTTTATGTACATATACATCAGTTATTTTATGTTTTG
The DNA here is from genome assembly GCA_032355785.1 of Symmetromphalus regularis. Lineage (NCBI taxonomy): Eukaryota > Metazoa > Mollusca > Gastropoda > Neomphalida > Neomphalidae > Symmetromphalus > Symmetromphalus regularis. The sequence goes on along the minus strand of JAULBS010008584.1, from coordinate 294 downwards.
TTTAGGTTTATATTCATTTCTGAAGGAAAAGTGATTCAAAACTACCCACTCAACCTGGCATTCGTCAAAATTAAATCAGCAGTTTAAATGTTAAAATGTCAGAAATTCTAAAATCAATTGCTATTCTGAGAAAGGTGATCAGACTGTAAATGTTTTATCATTTTGACTGAAATGTCAAAACATCCATCAGAATATAAAGCAGGGCCGCTGGAACGATTGTGACATTGGGGCAGCAGTTGAGTGATGTTGAGAACGATTGTGACATTGGGGCGGCAGTTGAGTGATGTTGAGAAC